>OVAN01005788.1:0-22749 GCA_900406275.1 Anastatica hierochuntica | reverse complement strand
TTCTGTTTTCAGATTCTGTTTTCTTGTTCAGAAGATCCAGGGTTGCATCAGTAAGGACTTCATCTTGGATGATACTTCTGATGCTTGGAATTTGTCCAGAACTGGCTTTTGATTCAATAAGCTCCATAAAGTTCCAAAATGCATTGTTTTACCTAGAATGACTTAGATTAATATAAATACAAGAAAAATACCTCCAATTGCATAAGTTGTGTAAAAACACTAAGAAAACCTATCAAAATCAGTAGGAAAGTGGTAAAATAATGGTGTTATCAAGTGTGATGAAAAAGCATATTCGAGGCTAAATCTATATGTTCGTTCGAGTATGATATAAAAGTAAAATGATCAAGTGCACAAAATAAAAAGAGACATAGAGATTTGTTAACTGGATTCAGTTTATCTACATTACCGAGACCATGTCCAAACTTCGTTCACTAATAAAGGTCGCAATCTTCAATTGCTATATGAAATCCACTACTCTTTCCTATAATTACAATAAAAAAGAAAACTACCATCCATTATCTTTTCTGACGAGTGTAGATCTACAACACAAACCACCAAAAAATATATCTTCATCATCTGGTATAATGAGACGACGTCAAACACATCCATTTGCATCTTTATAATAGAACCTTAGATGCATGCCTTTTATATTCGACGATTGCGTCTTATTTAAACTCATCAAGAGTGAAAACCCAAACCTCCTTAATTTTTTCTTTCTAATGAAATTAGACCCACATGAACAAAAAAAAATCATGGCTCTTTTCCTTTTTCCCAATCCTTCTATGTATGTTCTATCAAGTCTCTTAGGTACTAATATACACTCTTGTTTCAGTCTCCCCCCCCCCCTTTCATTGAGTTTTACGACCCAAGCTTATCAATCTTGAACGTCTTCACACTCCCCGTTGATAATTGATCATCACCAGCTCGATAGGAATATTCAAAGTCTCTCCCTTATCACGGGATTTTTCGGAAAGGACGTATGGCACCCGGCAGTACTACTCGTATGTCGAGTCAATCTTCTTCTCTTGGACCATACTTGACTGGTTTCGCCATGCCTTGGGCTCCTCGTGGATATGACTCCAATACCCGACCAGTTTGTGCAGGGATGACCTAGTCCCTCCCTCATACTCAGATCCTCGATCAGCGATAGACACCCCAAACACATCCGGGTAGGCCTGCCTAACTCTAAAGGGTCTTACCGCCATGGGTCTTGCACGCCCTCTTGGATGAAGCGAGTCCCCTCCCAGCTAAGATGGTCCCGCGGAAGCAGCATAATGTGTCACGATCCATCCTAAAAAATAAGGCGTGACATCCTCTCCCACTCATCAGATGCACGTCCTCGTGCACCAAGGGAATCCTCGTAATCATCCGTTGTGACATTATGAGACTCTCATGTCTCCACTCTGATCGATTACTCGGCACATCACCTTGGGATTACGACAATCGACTCACCTCGAGCACCACATGCCCCTCGCATCTCTTCGCCACCGAAAAAGGTCTCCTACATACCCGCCTCAGGCGCTTGGAAGAATAACGCGCACAACATTCCGACTCTGTTACCACTTGTCATGGTCTATTTACGAAAGGTCGTGCGACACCCTACAATACTACTAGTATGTCGAATCAGCCTTCTTCTCTTGGACCATACTTGAGTGGTATCGCCCTGCCTTGGGTTCCTCAGGGATACAGCTCCAGTACCCGATCAGTTTGTGCAGAGATGGCCTAGTCTCTCCCTCATAGTTAGATCCTCGATCATCAATAGACACCTCGAACACATCCGGTTAGGTCTGCCTAACTTTAAAGGGCCTTACCATCATGGGTTATGCACATCCTCTTGGATGAAGCGCGTCCCCTCCCAGCTAAGATGGGCCCGCGAAAGCAGCATGATGTGTCACGATCCGTCCTAAAAAATAGGACACGTCAACACACCCCTTTTGAGTGGGGGAGGATGTCACGCACCATTTTCAGGACGGATCGTGACACGTTATGCTTCTTCCGCGGAACCATCTTAGTTGGGAGGGGCATGTGGTGCTCGAGGTGAGTCGGTTGCCGTAATCCCAAGGCGAGGTTCCGAGTTATCGATCAGAGTGGAGACATGAGAGTCTCGTAATGTCACAGCGGATGATTACGAGGATTCTCTCGGTGCACGAGGACGTGCTCCATGATGAGTGGGGGAGGATGTGACACCCCGTTTGTTAGGATGGATCGTGACATGTTACACTGCTTCTGCAGGACCATCTTAGCTGGGAGGGGACGCGCTTCATCCAAGAGGGCGTGCAAGATCTAGGGTGGTAAGACCCTTTAGAGTTAGGCAGGCCTACCTGGATGTGTTTGGGGTGTCTGTCGCTGATCGAGGATCTGACTATGAGGGAGGGACTAGACCATCCCTACACAAACTGATCGGGTATTGGAGTTGTATCCTTGAGGAGCCCAAGGTAGGGCGAAACCAGTCAAATATGGTCCAAGAGAAAAAGGATGACTCGACATACGAGTAGTACTGTCGGGTGCCACACGACCTTTCAAAAAAGCTCGTGACATGTGGTATCAGAGCCAGAATGTTGTGCGCGTTATTCTTCAAAGCGCCCGAGGCGGATATGCAGGAGACCTCTATCGGTGGCAAAGATATGGGAGGGGCATGTGGTGCTCGAGGTTAGTTGGTTTCCGTAATCCCAAGGCAAGGTGCCTAGTTATCGATCAGAGTGGAGACAAGAGAGTCTCGTAATGTTACAGCGGACAATTGCGAGGATTCCCTCGGTGCATGAGGAAGTGCACCATGATGAGTGGGGGAGGATGTCATGCCTCGTTTTTCAAGATAAAGCATGACATGTTACGGTGCTTCCGCGGGACCATCTTTGCTAGGAGAGGACGCACTTCATCCAAGAGGGCGTGTAAGATGCAGGGTGGTAAGACCCTTTAGAGTTAGGCAACCTATCCAGATGTGTTTGGGGTGTCTGTCGTTGATTGAGGATCTGACTATGAGGGAGGGTCTAGGCCTTCCCTGCACAAACTGGTTGGGTACTGGAGTCGTATCCCCGAGGAGTCCAAGGCAGGGCGAAGCCAGTAAAGTATGGTCCAAGAGAAGAAGGCTAACTCGACATACGTGTAGTACTGTCGGGTGCCGCAAGGCCTTTCGGAAAAAATATGTGACACCCTGCTTTCTTTATAAAACTTAGTGAAAAATCACACTTTATATGTTCTTAGAGATACTTTACCATCATCATATTTGAACAGTCTTCATTTAATTTCCGTGATTCCGATTCTAGTCCAGATCTTCTTGGAACAAATAATTTTTGTTCCAGCAACCTTTTGATACATGTTAATTCCATTGATTTTTCACCAACCACTATGAGCTTCCTCCTCTTCATACTTCTACTTACGTACATGAACTCATCTATTTCTCATCATCTTCATAAATCCTCATTTAGCCTCAAATCAAGATCATACCCGAAACAAGACTAGATATCTATCAGGAACCCGCTTTGATACCGATTGAAAAAACATATTTGAGGCTAAATTTAGTTCGTTTTAGCTTGATGAGAAAGTAAAACGATTGAGTGCGCACAGTAAAAACACACACAAAAATTTATTAATTGGGTTCGATTTTCCTACATTCCAAGACCATGTCCAAATTTCATTCACTGTCGCAACCTAGAATTGCTATATGCCATCCACCGCTCTTTCCTAAAATTACAATTAAAAATAAATCTACCACCTATTGTCTTTTCTAACGAGTGTAGATCTTCAACACAAACCACCAACAAATAGATCTTCATCATCATGTGTTGTGGGATGACGTCAAACACATTCATATATCTTTGCAATAGAACCGTAGACGCGTGCCTTTACAATTTAACGGTTTCATCTTGTTTAAAATTCCCAAGGGTGAAACCCCTAACCTCCTTAATTTGGATTTTGTTATGAAATTAGGCCCACGCGAACAAAAGAATCGTGAGTCTTTTCCTTTTTCTCAAACCTTCTCTATTTATTCCATCAAGTCACTTCTCTTCCGGCAGACACTCCTTATTCATGTGAATTGTCCCAAACGAAAAGCTTCCTTTGTCTACGGACTCTGACACCCACCTTCACCTATCCTCTCTCTCTCTCTCTCTCTCAATATGTTAATGTTTCTTTTTCTCTTTTTGCTTTATTAATTATAAATTAAGTTAATAAATTTCATATAATTGGATTCAATTATTAGTAAGTTGATGGTATGCCATGAGAATGCAACAACGAGGGCAATACAATACTTGAAAAACGGAGATAGACCATGGACACAAGAAGTAACGAGGTTCGGCAATGTGCCTACGTCCTTAAACTCGGCCGCACCGAGATTTATGAGCTCATAATGCTAATACGTTTTGCGTATTTGTTCTCTAAAAAGTAAATATAGAAACAATATAGAAACAATTAAACACATTTAAGTAATGGATTCATAATATTTGCTAATTTCGGTGTATTTAAGTTATTAACTATACAATTGTCGATCAAAATGTTATACAAACTGATTCCACCTAAAATTGTAATAATAGTTTTTTTTTAATCAAAAATTGTAACAATAGTTTCTATTATTTACATTTATCTTTTACAATATCAAAAGAACACACAATTTAAAGTTATGATTTCATCATTTCCTTGCCAAATTTTTAAAATTGTAAAATGTATTAAACAAATAGTTTAACGTAATAAATTACATTTACAACAGAATTGATTACGATCCGCGCTTAGCGTGGATCAAAGTCAAGTAAATGGTAAAACAATTGGGATGACTAGTTTCAAAAGTGTACGTTCGCTAGTTGTGATTCACATATTTTTCTTCTTCTTCAATCAATAGGTAAAATATGCCTCAATCCATCGCCTTCAACATATAAGTCACAATTATTCTTTTCCTTCTATTGGGTCCATTCTTGTCTTACGTCAATTCCATGCATTCAATTGGATAGTACATAGGTCTTGTCTATACCACGTTCATTTTCTTTTCAAATAGTCGTTTTCAAATGTATGTTCGTTCAAGGAAGGAATTTGTTGAATACGAACATTCGCTAAGTAATGTAGGGTTTCAAATCTCTGTCCAATAAGTTAATGTCCCAAGACAAGTTAGTAAAAGTTAATGTAGAAAATGCGTCTCCGAAAAAGCTGTCTACGTTCCTATGTTGGGATCAAACTAAATGTAGTTTTTGTTACTTTGAGGTTCAAAATGAGTCTTATAATTCAATAAATCATTTTGAATTATATTTATATGAAAATCTATTAACACATTTAGTTTTTTTTAAATATACTAAGATGTATATATTACATTTTAAAAATTAAAGCTCATATATGTTTGTTTCTTAATATTTTGAATAATAAAATATGTTAATAAAATAATATGACTAAACAGCATTAGAAATATATAATAATTAGTTTAATATAATTAAATATCAAACTTTCGATATTCAACCTGAGTGAGTATAATTAGACACTTTAGAGATAATCGTAAGGATTTTCTTCTAATTCTTAGTTAATTACATCGTTTATTGATTATTATTTTAACCGTAACCAATTAAATTTTACGGTTTCTAAGGTCTATCATATAATATTATACAATAATCTTTTAAAATTATTTTAACAAACATAGTTTATAAATTTTATTTTGACATATGACGATATTAGAGACTTACAAGAGCATGCATATGTTTTAAACTATATCTAGGTTTTGATCAACACTTTCAAAGTGCGAGATTCACTTATTGGTATAATCTAATAAAAAAGAGATTTAAAGATAATATAAGTTTTTTTATTATAAATAAACTATTCTAACAAACAAATACTTTCATTATTGAAATGTATTAAAGATATTAATTGTCGAAATCATAATAAAAATTAGTTTCTACTATCATATATTTATGTCATGGGCTGAATAATGATATGATTATAAAGTAAATTTATTTGTATCATCGCCCTCAGATTTCTTATTGTAGAATTCACATAAAGAGTTTTATAAATATATAATAATTCCCTATTTAAAAATTCTCATAATTTTAATTTTCTCATATTTATATTTTCATTTTTTCTATGAGTAATATACAATATTTTTAAAACCGGGTTGGTCAGGAGGTCAGACCTGGTTCGACCACAAACATACTCGGGTTGGATCAATAATAAACTCAAAAAAAAATTAGGTCGGATTAAATCAGTAAAGAATATGAAATTAACAAACGGCTGAATCGGATTCGAACCGGATTCAATTTTTAAACATGATATTTAATTAATTTAATTAATTATTATAATATTTTTGGAAAACATACATTTTTAATCTTTAAAATATTATTTTAATTGTTTTGTTTAACATTTTAAGAAAATATATCTATTGTCAATTAGAATATTTTTAAAAATAATATCATTCTTCTCAATTATAATATTATTTGTAAATATCTCATTAAATCTGGTTAACCATGCTAGATCACATCGACCCAGGATCCATGACATTACCCAGTTTGATCGCCGGTTCAGTTTTAAAAACATTGAATGTTACACATACTTAATCATTTCAAAACTGTCATTTATGTAATTCTTAACTAGTGTACTTAATTTTAAATATTATTATTTTTTAGAATTACATAAAACTGAAAGAGTATCTTATATATTAATTGAGGAGACAAAGAGAGAAAATGAGTGTAACAATGATGATTTGTCGATCAAATAGTAATTTAAGGAACACATAATAAAATTCTACTAATCAAAATATTTCAATTAATTTAATATGCCACAGTGGAAATCTCTATAGTTATTATTAATTTTTGAATGTAACTACTATGCATATGTTATAAATTTCATCAAATTATTATATGACGGTTCAATATATAAAATATTATATAATACAATATTATGACGAGTTTTTGTTTACATTATAATATTATAACGATTAATCATATGAATTGATGTAAGTTTAAATTATATAATTAAATACCTTACGATTATCTTATTTAATATATTTTGATGTTTAATATTTATTTAAAAGAAATTTGAACTATGTATGGCATGAACATATATCATGAAAATTATAACTCAATAGAAAATTAAGTTATAAATTTTAAATGTATTATAAACAAAATTTCTAATGGGCATTGAAATATAATCTTCAATATGTTTAAGATGTCTAACTGTTAAATTACAAATATACGAACTCAAAAATTTCAGTATTTGGATCTAGATTCACATTTTTCGGATATGATATTTTGCTATCGCATATAAATGTGAAGTCCATGAAATTTATAAATTTCGAATGGGATTGAAATAATTGGATCAAAGATAATAGGTATATCCTACTTTGAACTAATGTTACAATTATACAATATCTTATATATTACTTGAGGAGACGGAGAGAAAAATAAGTGTGAAATTGCTTAAGTGTCTTTTAGATATTCTCATAAAAATTAAATTAAAAATAGTTATTTTAAAGCGTAATATGCATAAACGTAAAATACTTTATGGTGATGTGTTTATTTTGTTTCACATCAATTGCGAGAGTTTAAAAGAGAATTGTACTTGCTCTATAAAATAGACCTCACATTTTCATTTAAAAACATATTTTGTCATATTTCGTATAATTTCAGTTGTGAACATCGAGGGAATAGTGTTTTTTTTTTGAGTTTACATCGGTTTTTTGGTCTTGATTTTCGTGGATTAAAACGAATTGAAACTGAACCGTTCCATGTTTCGGTTCTCAATCGATTTTTAATTAACTGTTGCAAATATATCAAAATGATAAAATTTAAAAAGATTTAAATAGATCAAAATGATATTTCTCTATTTAATAATATTTCATAAATAATAAAAGAAATAAATTTTTGCTCTTTTATGCTCAATATGCATAAAACATTAAATATTTTTAAAATGATGTATTGTATTATCTCACATCGATTTTGAGAGTTTTGAAGAGCAATTTATAATATAAAAGTAGATCTTACCTACTCACCTACAAAGCATCTTTTGTCATATTTTTGATATGTTTCGTCTTAAGAAATTGAACTGAATATTATTTAACATTTTGGATTAAAAGAATGGTTTTAACCGAGTTAAAACATAAGAAATTTTTATTGTTTGTTTTAGATTTTATTGGATAATTTAGGTTAAAACCAACCGTTGCGTTTTTCAATTATCACTCGGTTTTCAGTTGAATTTGAAAATTGACCCACTAAACCAGAAAACGAACCCCTCCCCACCATCCAAAACACCTAGATCTAAAAAATACATAATTGAATCGAATCAAAAATACGAATATTCAGTTCTAATTTTGTATTTATAACATGAATTATGAGCTCTACTTTTATATTACACATAATCATATTAAAGACACTAATACTATATTAATATATACTTTTTATTCAAAACCTAATATTAGATAGTATATATAGCTTATCATTCTATAAAAAATATAGATATCTCTAACCAACAAAAAATACAGTAGATATTTAATTTTCTATAAGACTTTATAATCCCACATTTAGCGCGGATCAAAATCTAGTTCACTCACTAATTAACTAAATTATTTAGAAAAATTAATAATTTGAATAATTAAGTTGTTAGACTATATATAAGGGTGCACATTTAATATTAATATAATAGTCCAAAATTGATAATATCACACTTAGATTAAGGTTATAATACTTTTGTTTTAATAGTATTGATAGGATTTTACTTGCACTTTAGACGAGATCATATTTTATTCAATCTTACTTTTGATAAATTAAATTTTAAAATATAATTATTATGTAACTTATATTTGTAAATTATAGTTAGGATGAAACATTTTTGATGTTGGTTAAGGTGATTAACAAATGGTGAACAAAATCACACCTCCATTTTTATAATAATATTAGTTTCAATTATCCCGATTTTCACTGAATCATATTTTCTTTTACAAAATAATTTCAATATAATAATATAGCGAAGAAAATTATAGTACTTAAGAATTTAGTATGTTTTAGAGACAATTACATTTATATAATGAAATCGCGTTTAATATAGCTTTAAATATAGCTTTAAGTACAATCATGTTTTGTGTTTGTATTTAATTTATTTTTATATCTTACAAAAATATAAACGATTAATTATTTAGATATTATTATTTGTATAATTAAATTATCTTTTGATTTTATGTTTTTAGTTGTTTTTCAAAAATTGGGATTTTCTTATATGATAAGCAACTACATATTAATATTATATAATTAAAAGTATATAGCTTATTCTATATTTTATTTTAAAATATTATTGTAAAATAATAATTTATAAAAAGTAAAATTATTTTCAAGATTCATTTTCTTATTTAAAAAAATACAAATATTTATTTTGATAAAATTTTCGAAATTTTTTTTTGAAAAATCTAGATAAAATTTTGGTTGCATAATTTAATTGGTTCTTGAATTACATATTTTTTTTAGCATTTTTAAAATTCTAGAATGTCTATATTAAATTTCCAATGGTTTTTTTGTGAGCTAGTTAGGTGCACTTAAAATGAACGTGGATGGTTTGATGTCGAGATGGTGCGCTTTTGGTTTTCGATATCTGCACTTAAAAAAACGTGTTTTCGATTTCCCCGAAATTGTAATGTCATTGTGAGTTTACAAATCCCAATGGAATCGAAATGCGCTTTTAAAGAAAAGTTTAGTGGGTTTGACCCAAAAAAAGAAAAAGAAATATTTAGTGGAAATTCGCCATGTCTGTGCGTTGCACTATCTATAACCTAGTTATTAGTTAAAGATATTAAGAAAATCTAGATAAGATATTTGTAGCATAATTTAATTGATTTTTATATTATGGATTTTTTAGCATTTTGTAAAAATATACTTTATTTTTAATGAAATTTTAGTTTTTTTTTCTTTATATATATACTTTTCAATGGAGAGATACAATAGAGCATTTTTAAATTTGTTAGTGCACAATTAGTAAAATGTGGAGGTTGAGGATTGGAGATGAGGCTGGAGATTACACTCACTTGCTCAGCACCAACAACTACGTCGGCAGGCAGATTTGGGAGTTTGATGCAAACTCAGGCTCTCAAGAAGAACGTGACGAGGTCGAGAGAGCTCGTCACAAATTTTCCGAAAACCGATCTCGTTTCAAGGCTAGTGCCGATCTCCTTTGGCGCATGCAGGTATTACCTTTTAGATGCATTGCTATTTTTTCTTATAACGTTTCTTCATTATTTTTTTTTGGTTTTAAAAAGTTTCTGAGGGAGAAGAAGTTTGAGCAGAAGATTCCGCAAGTAAGAATAGAAAATGAAGAGAAAATAACATATGAAGACGCAAGGAAAGCACTAAGAAGAGGAGTGCTCTATTTCGCGGCCTTGCAGGCTGATGATGGACACTGGCCTGCTGAAAATTCTGGTTCTTTGTTCTTCCATGCCCCCTTTGTAAGCCACCCCACGTACTGTTTATTACTTCTTTTTTTTTTTTTGTTACGAAATAAAATTTTATATCTATCTAGTGATTTTAAAAATATAAACAACAAATCACAGGTCATATCATTGTACATCACTGGTCATCTGGAGAAAATCTTCACTCCTGAGCATCGCAAAGAATTCCTCCGTTACATGTATAACCATCAGGTACCGGTAAAGCTATCTCTCTATTCATCAGAGCCGGTCCAACGTTTTTGAATGATTTAAGCCAAATTGAAAAATATGTCTTTTCATAAGTTTTTCGATATAAAACTTTAAAAAACAACTAAATTTAACGATAGGTTCGTGTTATTAATTAACCTTCATTTGTATAGAACGATGATGGTGGATGGGGAATACATGTGGAAAGCCACAGTGTTATGTTTTGTACTGTCATCAACTACATAAGTCTTAGAATTTTTGGGATAGAAAGTGATGATCAAGAAAGTGTTTGTGCAAGGGCGCGTAAGTGGATACTCGACCACGGTGGTGCCACTTATACGCCCTTGATCGGGAAGATTTGGCTTTCGGTATTTATTACTATCATCTTCCGTTAGCCTTAAACTTTGGCTTTCCTAATAAAAAATTTTAAAACTAATTTATCTAGGTTCTTGGAGTGTATGATTGGTCTGGTTGCAAACCGATACCGCCCGAGTTTTGGATGCTCCCTTCTTCGTTTCCCATTAATGGAGGTTCCACAATTAATTATGATATCAATCGTTTTTGATGTAGCTATCTTCCATGGCAGCTACCTGAAATTAATTTCCATTTGTATATAGGTACTGTGTGGCTTTATTTCCGAGACATATTCATGGGCTTGTCGTACTTGTACGGCAAAAAGTTTGTTGCTACCCCAACGCCTTTAATTGCACAGCTCCGAGAAGAGCTTTATCCTCAGCCTTACAATAAAATCAAATGGAGCCAAGCTCGCCATCTATGTGCAAAAGTAATTCAATATTCTCCTACTAGCTCCTTGATTACTTCTTAACGTCAAATATTATTGATTAATATGTTGACATATTATTTTTCATTTTGAAACTATATAAATCTTGTTTTCATCAAATACCTATACAAATTGTAAACACATTTTTTTTGTTCTTAAACACCCACATAACATATATAGTGTAGTTGACAGCACCCAAACATTTTCTCTTTGTTGGTTGTTCTATTCTGGTGTGACCACTCATGTTTGAGTAATAAAATAGCTTTTTGTGTCAAAAAAAAAAAACATATATAGTGTAGTTTTATTTGAAGGTAAAACACCTAATTTAAACATGTAAATATGGACGATAGAAACAACCGAAGCGTAAGTAGTAAGTACATATGAGATTTGTTTATGGACGTAATGATGATGATGTTGTAGGAGGATCTATACTATCCACAGTCATTTGTTCAAGATATGTTTTGGAAATGTGTTCATATGTTCTCAGAGAACATCTTAAATCGATGGCCATTCAACAAGCTCATAAGACAGAGAGCTCTTCGAACGACAATGGAACTCATTCACTATCACGATGAAGCCACCCGATACATTACGGGTGGATGTGTACAAAAGGTATATTTTTTATTAAATTTCAAAAACATTAGTTTTTAATATACTGATTAACATTATAATATAGTTTAAGAAATATTGTTACTTTTTGTAGCCGTCTCGTCTGCTTGCTTGTTGGGTAGACGATCCAGACGGTGATTATTTTAAGAAACATCTTGCTCGAGTCCCGGATTACATATGGATTGGCGAAGATGGCCTCAAAATCCAGGTTAAATTTAGTTCATTGAGTTAAGGTTGGGGATAATTAAAATCCGAAACTAAAGAATCGAACCGGAACCGAACGAAAAAGCAAAGTCCAGTTCGGTTTTGTATACCATGTAATAACATAATGGTTCCCGGATCGGTATCGATTTGGATAGCGGTTCAGTTCGTTTATTAACCCATACCCAAGTAGATACCCAAATAACCGAAACTATATAACATATATTTATAACCGGAACCGAACCAATATCCAAACCAATTTGGAATAAAAAATTATACTTCGGTTATTTAAAGGATAATTAATCTTGCATATGGATACAAAATTTCAGTTATTTAGATATTCTTATGTTTGTTTTTATGAATTTCGAATAGTAAATAATCGAACCAATCTTGACCCAAAAACACTTCAGTTAATTACAGTTCCTAAAACAAGTATCCATACCTAACTAAAAACGAACAATACCGAACCAAAATATGGGCGATTCCTAAATGGATACTAAAATGAAACATCCAAAGAACCAGCGAACCTAAAATCCGAACTGAAGAACCATTTGTCCTCCCTTACTTTGAGTTCTAGTTACATAAGTTACAACTAAAAAAAAGTTCTCTTATTTTAAATTAGATTAGGATCCGCTTTTTCTGACCAAAAAGATTAGGATCCGCATTATAACGCGGGAAAAATATGTTAAAAACATAGTTTTAACATTAAAAATTTAATCGGCAACGATTAATAAAGATCTGTGTAATTAGGATACTATTTTGGCTAATGTTTTTCATATCAAAATTATATTTTCTATCTCATAATATAAAAAAAATCAGAAATAATCTACTACGATCGAAAAATCTTTAAAACACAATCCGTAAACAAAATATAGAGTTATAAATAGGTTTTAAATTGTATATGACACAAAATCAATCGAATCGTATTAATAAATAAATATATGTATTATATTTTTTTAAAGAAAAATATGTAATCACAAATTATATGTTTTGCATTTTTTGGTTTTTAAATTTCATATTTTTTATTTGAATATTTAACACAAAATAGAATTACTAAGAAATAATTATGAAACATAATAATAGAAAAAAGTGAAAGAAAATATTTTAAGATAACAATAGTTTTCTTCAATTTATTGTTTTGCTTTTTTTTTTTTAAAGATTTAATTGATTTAAAAAGAAAATCTTCTATAAATCTACAATATAAACTCATGTATGATATCATCTAAATTAATGATAACAAATGTGGATATCTCCTGAATTATAATTATACTTATGTATCGCATATACTTCGAATGGGTTTAGTTTATATAATAAGATAAAATTTTGATGCAAAATCTGGTGTTAGTAGATATATTTATAACTAGATTTTAGTTATATTTATCATTTTACAATTACACGGTACTAATACCATAAACGGAAATAGCTATAATAGTATTTAACCCTAGTCTTCATCAAGTGAATCAACCCTAGCTTGGTGCAGTCTTTTGGCAGTCAATTGTGGGATACAGCCTTCTCGCTGGAAGTCTTGTTAGCTGCTGATATGGAATATGAGATTAGCTTAACGTTGATCAAAGGATACGACTTCTTGAAGAAATCTCAACTGACAAATAATCCTCCGGGTGACCACATGAAAATGTTTCGGGACCTAACGAAAGGCGGTTGGACATTTTCAGACCAAGATCAAGGATTTCCAGTTTCTGATTGCACTGCTGAGAGCTTAGAGGTGCATAAAATTCATAACACTAGTAAAAATATTCACAAAAGGTGTTTGTTCATCTAGACAATTAATGACCATGATTGATTTAAAAATAATATTGACATCATCACCAGTGTTGCTTAATCTTTGAGAGCATGCCAATGTTGAGTGAGAAAATGGATGTAGAGAAGCTCTATGATGCTGTTAATTTGCTTCTCTACTTGCAGGTAATACTTTTCCTTATATGATCAAGTCTTAATTACGACCCATGCATCGAGTTAAAGTTTAATTTAATAATAGAATATTTTGAATGCAGAGCGAGAATGGAGGTATAGCTGCATGGGAGCCTGCTCGTGGGAAAACATGGCTTGAGGTATAATTAATCATTTTTATTTTTGTTTCGATATATACGAAAAATTGTTGAAGATGCACTTGTATTAATGTAGTGGCTAAGTCCCGTGGAGTTTATGGAAAACACAATCGTCGAGCATGAGTACACTCTTACAACAAACTCAACTTTTACCACTACGTACATAAAGTATTGGGTCAGGGTTAATAATTGTGTACTCATTCAATATCTTTTAGGTATCTTGAATGTACAGGGTCTGCAATAGTAGCGCTTGTTCGGTTCATGAAAATGTTTCCTGGACACAGAAAGGAAGAGGTCGAAAGGTTTATAAGAAAAGGCGTTAAGTACATTGAAGATTTCCAACAGTCTGATGGCTCATGGTATGGAAACTGGGGTGTGTGCTTCATGTATGGGACCTTCTTTGCGGTCCGAGGTCTAGTTGCTGCAGGCAAGTCTTACGGTGACTGTGATTCTATTCGTAGAGCTGTTCGATTCCTTCTCCATACACAAAACCCAGAAGGTGGATGGGGCGAAAGTTATCTCTCTTGCCCCAATAAGGTACAAACAAAAATTCTCTCAATCTTTTGAGGGTGTATTGAAGTGATCATTATAGGGGATTTAATTTTTAATGAGTTTTTAGAAGATTTTGGTGAATTAGAGAAGTAATTATGAAGTTTTAATGAAAATTCTCTACAATTCCATACAAAACTATGTGATTTGAGTCTTTATAGTTTTAACAAGGACATTCCACTAGAACACATTAAATCATCTTGAAATCACTATTTCAATAACAGTAAATTTTATTTATAAGACTTTTTGTAATTCTTGTTTGAAAAGCATAAAATTTAAGATTTTATTACAAATCATTTTTTAAATAATTGTTTAAATACACCCCCTATACTCCACTCAAAATTCATGGACAATAGGTATATAATTTATTGCCATATATGTTTCAATTATGTTCCATTTTTAACTTTCCGAAGTAAGATTGGTTATCATGATAAAATGATGAGACTGGCATGCAGAAATATATTCCTTTGGAAGGAAACAGGACGAATGTTGTGAACACAGCCCAAGCAATGATGAGTCTAATTATGGGTGGTCAGGTTAGCGAAACTCAGACAACATTACAACAATACTACAACATTTATTTGTTACACTTCTTCTTATGGTTTTAAAAATGTTATTTTCAGATGGAGCGGGATCCAAGACCGGTTCATCGCGCTGCTAAGTTGTTGATCAATTCACAACTAGAGAACGGTGATTTCCCACAAGAGGTGATTTATGACATTCTCTGTTTTATTTATTTTTTTTTGTTTCAATCAATCCAAAGTTTGATCAGATACATGATAAATTGTGTGTATTTATGCCAAAACATAAGCAGGAAATAAGGGGCGTGTTCATGATGAATGTGATGCTACATTATGCAACCTATAGAAACATGTTCACTCTCTGGGCACTCACATATTATACTAAGGCTCTTCGTCTGCGTACGTGAAAACTTTATCACATTTGAATTTTATTATCATCACTACTATTTTACCATGTATAATATTCTTTACGTTTGTCACAAGAAACCATTTCAAATAATTTTATTTTGGAATATATAATTGATTATGCAAAATTCGCGGATATAAATATTATATGGAGGATTTAACATTAATGTCATTTTGTATGGTTACTGTTTGGATGTTTTTTTGTGATTATTCGATGGAAAAGAACAAGAACAGAGGATGTCAATGGTTTTTAGGGTTTTTAAGAGAGATGAGCGAAAGTGACAAAGAGATATGTAAAACGAATTTTTTATTGATCTTTAAGAGAATCGATTACAATAGTGTGTTTTTGTCAAAGTTTCGGATCCTTGAATTCGGGTTCTTCCCTTTGTATTTATAGCTTTTGAATTAGAGTATTTCTATATATTTTATAGATAACTTCTATATTCGAGTCTATCTTATACAATAAAAAATATTTCCCTAGACTCATTAAGGTATTTGTCCTTATCTCTTAAGATTTGGATCAGCTAAGGGGATATCTGCCCTACCTCGGCTATGACCTCGGCTTGGCGGTGGTGTCCTTGACTATGGCCTTGGTTTACAACTACAACTAGGGAGTCTGTTTATATCTCCTTGGTCTAAGCTATGGCCGAACTTTAAGGAAATAAAATTATCCACAACAGTTTTCCCCTGCTCTTCATTTTCTACGTGTGGAATTTGAGGAGTAGATCATTTCTTAAGAGATTTTGGGTTCATACCTTAGTTTGGGATCGACTTTGTAAAAATAAAGAAATAGGGTACAACTTTGGTCATGACTCTCGTTGCTATGACTTCATCCTTGGTGAGTCTCATTAGCGCTTAGCGGGCCGCATCTTTTAGATGAACTTTTGGGATCGAACTTTATGGCGTAATCCGGGCTTCTCTTTTCGTCTTCGACCCATTAACCTAGGGTTAAATAGGCGGAAAAGTGATGAATCTTGGTCATTTCATCTTTCTGCTTGCCTCCTCTAAGTCAGATTAGGGTTTCCTCTCGAGAGGTCACCACTTTCTCTGCTTTTTCTGGTAAATCTATATTTCCGGTAGATCTTGCTTTCTTTTACCCTTAGTAGTGATTGCGTTGATGCTATGGCAGTAGATCTTCGATTTTGACTTAGGGATTTCACCGTTGACGATCTTCTCCATGGATCTTTGAGCGGCCTTTAACCGTTTCTCTTCCGATCTTGCAGGCCACTAAGGTTTTCGTCGTTCGCATCTCTGTCGCTTCAACTTCCAGTACTAAGGTAACGCTTTTCTCCAATCTCTGTGGCGAATCGTCGCGTTTTAGCCATCTGACCCTTTTGAAAAACTTGTAGAAATCGCTAAAATGTTGCCTTTAGCGTTTCGTCATCCGTGTTAATGGACATGCAGCCTGATGTCTTTCCTCCTGGTTTACAGGTCCGGGATGAGATCGCCAAAGGATCGGCTTCAAAATCGCCTAGGAGTCTTTTGGGCTTCCCCAAATTTAAGGGTTGCCTTTGGATTTCCTCCGTCGTCCAATGGTCGAGATCTTGTAAGGATAAGGAGCCGAGACCATCGCTTCACGTCGTTCTCTCCATGGTGCTTCAAATTCGGTATGAAGGTGCATAGCGCCTGTGATGACAGAGTGACAACCTTCGAGATCTACCCTCGAGCTAGGCGGCGATGGTGAGCCATTGCCTTGGCTACTACCATGGCTATCCGAATGGAATTCCACCTTGATGATCTCCTTCTACTGTACTGGGCATCCTTGGTGCTTCCTTTTGTTTTGACGTCGCCAAGGTTGTATGATATCTCAGGTTTTAACCCTTAAACTACACTGCAAGTGCACAGCAAATCGCAGTAGTATTTCAGAGATCGAATCCACAAGGACCAAGATACACACTATGATTCTTAATTTCAGACTAAGCTAGAAGATAAAAGATGGTTGTTTGTTGTTGTCGAATGCAAAAGTAAATAGAAGTGAATGTTAAAAACGATGTAATCAATGGAAGAAAAGCGTCAGGTCTCAAGGTATTTTGCAGGAAATCATAGTCAATGTTCAGGAAATCAGACAAGAAAACAAATTAAGATCCATTCTAGAACTCAAAACACAAAATTAGACAAATCTCCTCCCGGAGTATTTAATCCCTATACTTAGAATAACGAAGACTAACTCCCGTTGAATTTGATAAAGACTAAGCATGCATTATTGTTCAAGTTTGATTTGTTCACAAAACACCTTAACATCAATTCCCATTGGTTAATGACATTTTGCTCATTTAAGTGTTTATCAGGTTTCAAAACCAATTCTCATTGAATTTATCAATCTAAAATCATGAACTAGATGATTAATAAAGTTCAAGCATTAAGATTCACTTAGACGAAGAATTCTAAAGATAGTTTTCTCTTGTCTAAAATCCTAAATCATCAAAACATGAAAACCATTGAAATCCCTAAAATGTAACAGTGGAATTACTCAGACATGATCATGGAAGCGAAAGACATGATTTTATTGAAAGACATAAACAAAATTAAAGAGGGTTCAGAAAAACTTCTTCAAGAGGTTAAGGTGAAGAGATTCGTCTCCTAAAGCTTACAACGTAAATTAAAATCTTCGACCTCTGTGAAAAAGAAAGTATAAAACCTAAAAAACGTCCTAAAGTTTTCTTTTTATGTTTTCAGGATTCCTCCCCCAAAATTAGGAAATCAGAAAAGGAAAAACTAATATTTTTTTCGTCAGGAGGGTGATCGATCGATCACCATGGTGGATCGATCGATCACTTATTGAACCGGTGAGGATTGATCGATCCAATTGAAGTGATTGATTGCTCAGTGCTTCCTCAGCTTCAAATTCTTTGTTTCTTCATCAAAAGCCCTTCGAAACCCTCTAGAATTATCATATTTCCTTTGAACATGTCCCAACACCTAAAACACCTGAAACAGAAGAGAAAAGACATCCCGACCCGAACGGTCAATCTCCCTATCTTGAGACACAAGATTGATACCGCAATAATCCATGATGCGGACTATCACATCACCAAACCCGCATATCAAATTTGCCTTGCCATCAAATTGGTTGTTCTTGTAATCCGCGAGGTGGTATGCTAGAATGGACCCTATGTTGAATTCAGAAACGACAGGGTAGTGGGCTTCAATATCTTGAGGCAAAAGATGCCTCACTCCAAAGAACAACAGAATGAGCTCCTACTGTGACACGCCTGCAGCAACAATAGCACCAAACAGATGAGTTCCCAATATTCTACAGGCATACCTCAAAATCGGACAACGAATCCGGGACTCCTTCGAACGGCGCGCAACAAAGCGCCCTGAGCCAATGATCTCCCAGAGGGCAAAGAAGTTCTCATGACAAAATAGAGTTGTCCGCTCCCCATTGCTGAATCCGAACAAGGCGTAAAGCTCTAGGATAGTCAAGCTGTAGAATTTGCGCCCCACTATGAACGAAAGGACTCCAGTGCTCGCAGCCTGCTCTGCCGCATCAGCATAAGTAACCTCCACCGAGGTAAGAAACTCGCGAGACAAGTGAGGATAAGGTGGCTCGCTAAGGCGCCAGAGATCGCCTAAACCCATATTAGCGAGCAGCGAACCATGTCCGGAAGCAGCCCGAGCTTCCCCTATGTCTCATAGTAGCTCTGCTTGATTGAAGACATAAACGCCTTCTTCAATTGTACCAACTTTGTCTGTCTGCATTCCCCCATTGTCTCGCATTCGCAGGAGGAGGTGGAGGAGCGTCCGGAGACCGAATAACCATGGCTCGAGAAGAAGATGGTGGTGGAGGAGGTGGTTGCTGTGGTGGTGGAGCATCCGTCAATCTCCTAGGGCATGCTCTACGAGTAGGATTTGTTTGTGCCATCCTGCAAAAGCATCACGCAACATCGAAGTTAGTATGTTACCGAAAAATGTCACTTTGTTCATCTAAAACCAATTTCATTGATGCCAATGCATTAAACAATATGAACCATCATTATTCCAGCATCAAACTATAACCAAAGTATCATTCCAAGCAAATCGAGTTTCAAGCTAAACATCAAAAACCCCTTTTCTCACCAAAAAAAGTCACCGAAAATCGATTTTTTCACAAGTCTTCACAATTTGCAAAGAAACTCATTACACAATTGATTCATTCATGATTCAATATTATCAAATTCATCTCCTAGATAGCAAGGAGACATCAATATCGAGTTTCGCAAAAGCCCCAATTTCTAAAATTTCCAATCCCTAAAATTTTCAAAATCTCTCGAACCGAAGGCAATCACAACGAAATAATCATAGACTCATGCACCATAGACCATAATCGACCTATGCTAAGTAAAGAAACACCATGAATCAAAGATTTTTTGAAAACCCGGATTGTGTCTCCAGAACACGAACTGAAATTTACGAAGTCTGGAGACATATCTGAGTAATAGCAAAAACCGATGGTATGGGTGGATAGAGCTCGAAGAGTAGATAAATTTTTTTTATTAGAACACTAAATTTGGTTGAGAATTGATAGAGTTATGGGGTTGTGAAGTTCTTGACTAAAAAAAATCAAAGAGGTGAAGAAGAAAAAGAAAGTGATGTTTTTGATATGTGAAAACGTGATGTTGTCGAGTGTTTTTGCGTTTTTCCTTTTTTATTTAATTTTTTTATTTGTTTTTAGTAAACCAGAATAAACCAAAATACTTACATGGTTGGCTTTTGAACCGGTGATCGATCGATCACCCTGGGGTATCGATCGATCGCCTAATCTCGGGCCCGATCGATCGATCACTTCAAAAAAAAAAATTTCCATGAAAAACACACGAAAACTAAAGTCAAAAGTCACTATGTTAGTCCTAAAAAATGAAAACCAAAGCCAAAAGAAAACTAAAATGAAATTGTGTAAGCATCGTTACCTAGTGGGGTGCCTCCCACTCAGCGCTCTTTTAAAGTCATTAGCTTGACTGCAGAGCCTTCTCAAACTTGTGTAGGATCACTGAGGGGAATAGAAATATCCTCAGCAACATCAGATTCAGCCAAGTATGGCTTCAAGCATTGACCATTCACTACGAACTCACTGCCTTGACGGTTCCATAGCACAATTGCTCCGTATGGTCGCACTTCTTTGATAATGAACGGTCCGGACCATCTAGAATTCAATTTTCCTGGAAATAATTTCAGACAAGAGTTAAAGAGTAGTACCTGATTTCCGGGTTTGAAGTCTCTAGGAATGATCTTTTTGTCATGAAAGGCTTTTGTTCGCTCCTTGTAGATTCGAGAGTTCTCATATGTGACATGCCTAATCTCATCGAGCTCATTGAGCTGTAGTAGATGCTTCTCTGCATTAGAATTGATGTCATAATTCAGTAACTTGACTGTCCATGTTGCCTTATACTCGAGCTCAACTGGGAGATGGCATGGCTTTCCGTACACTAGATGGAATGGTGTAGTCCCCAAAGGTGTCTTGTACACTGTTCTGTAAGCCCACAATGCATCATCCAGTATAGTGGGACTAGCAATTGCTTCAACCCACTTAGACACATAATCTATAGTAACTAGGGTGTACTGATTCTTGTGAGAAGATGGAAAAGGACCCATAAAGTCAATTCCCCAAACATCAAAAACCTCAACTTCGAGAATGAAGTTTTGAGGCATCTCGTTCCTCTTGTTGATATTGCCTTGTCTCTGACAAGAGTCACATTTAGAGACGAAGGCCTGAGCGTCTTTAAACATTGTATGCCACCAAAAGCCTGCTTGAAGAACTTTAGAGATTGTCTTGGAGGTCGCAAAATGACATGCGTAGTCCGATCCATGGCAATGAAAGAGAATGCTTAGAATCTCCTCCTCAGTAACGTATCTCCTGAAAATCCCATCAGCACACTGCTTGTACAAATAAGACTCATCCCAAAAGTAGTGTATGATGTCTATGAGAAACTTCTTCTTTGCGATATCGCGAAACAATGGTCTCGGCTCACTCTTGCGCCCCTGCGTGGGGCTCTGCGCCAACTGCTGCTGTCTCAGAGCTTGTCTGACATCTTCAACATAGACTTGCTCCTTAGGAAAGTTGTCGTTCAGTGGGACAACTTCTTCTACGTGCAATCTAGACAAATGATTTGCAACTGCGTTATCTGCACCCTTCTTGTCGTTGATCTCAATGTCAAATTCTTGCAATAACAGGATCCATCTCAGTAAGCGAGGCTTGGCATCCTTCTTCGTCAGCAGATACTTCAATGATGCATGATCTGTATGGACAATCACTTTAGAACCAATCAGATAAGACCTGAACTTCTCAAAAGCAAAAACAACAACAAGAAGCTCCTTCTCAGTAGTTGCATAATTGCACTGAGCATCATCCAGAGTTCTGCTAGCATAATAGATCACATGCAGCTTCTTGTCTTTGCACTGTCCCAGGACTGCTCCTACTACATAATCATTGGCATCACACATCACCTCGAAAGGCAATTCCCAATCAGGAGGCTGAACAATAGGTGCACTCACCAAGGCACCTTTGATTGCTAGAAACGCAGACATGCAATCGTCATCAAAGTGGAAATTCACCTCTTTACACAACAAATGTGTTAAAGGTCTATCAATCATCGAGAAGTCCTTGATGAATCTCCTGTAGAACCCTGCATGTCCCAGAAAACTCCTAATCCCTTTCACTGAATTAGGAGGCAGCAACATGGTCATGACCTCGATTTTTGCCTTGTCAACTTCGATCCCTTTTTCTGAAATTTGATGGCCAAGAACAATGTCATCACTAACAATGAAGTGACACTTCTCCCAATTCAGAACCAGATGCTTGTCTTTGCAGCGCTGTAGAACCCTACACAAATTAGAAAGACACAGAGAAAAAAGAGCCATAGACAGAATAATCATCCATGAACACTTCTATTATGTCCTCAATCAAATCAGTAAAAATAGACATCATGCATCTCTGGAAAGTTTTTGGGGCATTGCAAAAAACGAATGGCATCCTGCGATATGCAAAAGTGCCATAAGGAGATATGAATTTCGTTTTCTTCTGGTCATCCGGGTGAATAGGAATCTGAAAGAAACCTGAAT
>OVAN01005787.1:0-22749 GCA_900406275.1 Anastatica hierochuntica | reverse complement strand
CTGCTAAATCGTCGCTAAAATTCGTTGCTAAATGACAAGTTTCTTGTAGTGTATCCAGTCCAAGAGTACAAAGGAGCAACCTTTATCAAAGCTCTTTGCTTGTTGAAGCTTACGCACAAGCTCACAGCTCACTCACATGGCGTCAAGCAAAAGAAGTTCTGTCCAGCAATTGTTCATCACCCTTAAGAGAAAGATGAGATCATCTATGGTGTAAAGGAGCTGCTCATGAACTCCTCCCATCTCTCATACACGCCCTAAAGAAAGAGAACCTCAAGAACAGAAGCTTTGAAGCGGAATGATCACCCTCTTCAAGGAGCTGTCCGTAGGCTCTAAGTCCTTTTCAAGAAGAAAAATGAAAACTTTCTGCTTGGTTATGGATGTGGCGACTTAAATATGAAGAAAGGAGGTGACTTTGCCATTGTGGGTTCAAGAGAAATGACTATGGAAGAAGGAGAAGCTGAGGTTAACTACAACAACTCATGTTCTGTCCATTGGAATCAAGGAACTATACAATGTTCCTTGGCTGTAAGAAAAATCCATTTCTCTTGTTTAAAGCTTGAGCATTATGTTCTGGTTAATGTTGATGAGTTGTTTGAAAAGCTGAGGGTACATATTTGATTATAAAGTCTTGTTTGATGTGTGAAATTTGAAAATGCAAGCCCGATTCTATTCTATTGCAATGTGATTTAAAATGTGTTCTAAATCTGTTAGCTTTCATTAAAATAGAAACCATTAAGGTTGTGCATTCTGTTTTGAGTTTGAGAAGTTAAATGCTTGCCCGGTTAAAATTCAGTTTGTATTAGGATGTTAGAAATTGTCTAAATCCTATTAGCTTTCATGAATTTAAGAAACACTTAAGGTATTGCATTGTGTGTGATTTGTTTGATGATTAAAATGCTTTGCCCCAGCTGAAATGAATGTAATAGATGATGATAATTTGATGTTATTTAATCCTAGTGCATTCATGAATAGAGTTGATTAAGGAATTGCATTCATCATCTAATTGTTGCCTTTATTGTTGCACTTAGATTCATGTTTAAGTTGCATTTTAAAGGAGCTTTAAAATTGCCTAAGTAGCTTGCATTGAATATGTTATGATCTTGCTTGTGCTTAGAGAGATTGCTTGCATAGATTAGAACTTGAACAAGACTTGTGTCTATCTATTGCATTGCTTGTGACATTGGTGATCAATCTTGATGATTAATCAAGGTTGATCCCAATGCGTTTGTATCTTATACTTGCTGGAGTTTGAGTGATATTTCAGGTACACAAGATGTGTTCTTTGTTAATCACCAAACTGAGACAAAAATGAGACATTGCCCATTGTCAAACATTCATGGAGGAAGTCCAAAGCCTATAAGAAATTGTAGAGAGGATGTTTATTACAATGGAGAGAAGTTTTAAGGCCATGAATCGCTTACATTGCTTTCAAGCTTAGCTCCTCCCTTATACTCGGAGTTAAGCTTGAGGGGGGAGTGTTAATGAGTGGATTCATGGTCCAAGAGAAGCCAGTGCAAGGACTTCAACAAAGATGCATCCAACCGGGTCTAGGAAGTGGCGTGCCTATGCAAAGAGACTATTCAGAGTAGTCTTGGTTGGCGGAGTTTGAAGGCTCATCTCAAGGTGTTTGTTATGATGAGACAGTTGAGAATGAAGCTAAAGAAACCGCAGAGCCTCCCATCAAGTTGGTGTCTCTTGAAGAGGTTGCATTGGAGAAGAATGTGGGGATTCAAGCATCAAATCTGAAGAAGACGAAGATGCTCCCACAAGACTTGCCATGGAACTTGTTTACGCTCACCATCAAGCTTGGACCTCCTCTATACTCGGTCTCAAGCTTGAGGGGGAGTGTGGATGAGCGTTCATGATAAGAGGAGTCGTTGCAAGTAATTCACAAGAAAGTCTAGCCGGATTTGAGGAACGAGGAAAGTGACTCAACAAGGCAACTCAAGATGGTTCTAAGTGAAGAGGCTGCAACGGAATATTGGAAGAGGGATTCAAGTGGCGGATTAGAGCAGCCACTCCTCAACAAAAGAAAAGTACTTGGATACTCAAGAAATGGAGCTAGGCAAGTGGTCTTACCTGATGGAGATGGCAAGAAGCCACGAGAGAAGGGAAGACACAAACCAGTCCAAAGAGGAGATCCAAGGAGTGTTGGTGGCTGCAACAAAATAAAGATTATCCTTGCAGCACCATTAGGACGTGATCCAGAGTTCTCTGTGTCCAACCACACTGGTTCTAAGGCACAGAGGCTCATTGGTCAATCCCTAGGCCTTGAGAGCTCTACTCTTTTTCCCTTACAAGGTTTTGTCCGAAAGGGTTTTTCTTGTAAGGTTTTTAATGAGGGAGACTCTTCAAGGTTCCGAGCTTGACTAAGGATCTCCTATAGTCAAGCTTGAGGGGGAGTGTTAACTTGAAGAGATTAAAATAAGTATTATTCAGAATCTCATGAAAATCTCTGAAAAGTTAATTAAAGAATTGAAGAATAAAGATGAGCAATAATCTGTTCCTAAGGATATAAAATGGAGTGATCTAGGTATGCCAAGCTTATTTGGTTCTCTGTTCTGGAAAATGAGAAGTATTGCGAAGTTGTGTTGAGGCAAGTACGACCAGGTTTTCTCAAGTATGCTCTGAGAGAAGGAGAAACTGTGAAGTATTGTGAAGTTGGGTTGAAGCAGGTCTGACCAAGTTTTCTCAAGTATGTCTCGAAAGAAGGAGCTGCCAGCTCCACTTGTACTTTGCCAGACTGTTCTCAACAGTTATACTTTTGAATAGAGCTCTCTTATTGGCTAGTTAAAAATATCTTCTCCTTGTTCTTATCCTCTTTATTGTAAAAGGTCTATATATAGACTATGTATGCTCATTAATAAAATTAAGTTGTGAGAGTTAAATCTCTCCTCTCCACAAAATATGTTCTTCATTTCTTCATAATTTGTTCTTCATTTCTTCATTATATTCTCTTCTAAATCTTCATTATTAGTTTGAATCACACACAACCTCTTCAAAACACAAACAGATTCACACGATTTCTATAAGTCCAAGACTCAATTTTTCCTTCAAATTTAAGCTTGTTCTTCAACCTTCAAACACAAACCAGCTGATTCTTAAAGAAATCTAACAGTTGTATGAGGATAATTTTCAAAATTCAGGTTGGATGTTTGATAAGCTCTTGAAGGTGAAGTTTGGACGATACTTATAGCTATTGAAAAAGCCATATCACAAGGAATGATGGAGATCCAATTTTACTTGTATTCCAGACTTTGATCCACCTTTTGCAACGAGGAGAGTCTCATAATGATTTCCTTGCTATCCTCTGTGATATTCAAGTTGCTATTTGTTCATTTTTTTGTTATCATCTTACTTTATTCCTTGAACTTTAAACTTTTACGCTGATTCGTTGGCTAGAGGAGCTTTATCTTATGATGTTACTTCTAGTTGAATGTTTTAAAATAATGTTTAATTTGATTAAAAAATATACTTTTGATTATTCGGTTTATTTTCCCACCTTTATTACGTGTTTTCTATGAATTGGCATCACCCATGTGAGTTTCATGTACTTTGTTGTTATTCATAAAACTAACGCACATTTGCAATTTCATCAATTTGTATTAAACACATCGAATTAATCTATAAACTCCTCGTGGATATTAATTGGATCTTCCTCGAAAGTGGCTATATATTAAGCCTAAGTAAAAGGGTTCATTGAATCCAAAATCAATAACATTATTTATGACATCATCGTAAGCCAAGTTGGACCGAGTCAAGTTAACAGCAACCGAGTCAACTTGACGCGTTTCTTCCTCGCAACTCCTCACTCTCTCCACATATATATATATTTACGACTTGTGTTCAAAAACATCAATACGCCAATTTTCTTCAGAGACTTACGATTTTTTCCGATGACGAATCCGAGACACAAACAAAACGGCGCCGTCACGATTCGCGAAGTCTGGGCGGAGAATCTCGAATCGGAGTTTGAGTTAATAAGCGGAATCATCGACGATTATCCATTCGTTTCCATGGACACGGAGTTTCCCGGCGTGATTTTCAAGGCGGATCTCCGCCGTGGAAATCCTTCGTATCTCTATAATCTCCTTAAATCCAACGTCGACGCGCTTAGTCTCATCCAAATCGGTCTTACACTCTCCGACGCCGACGGAAACCTCCCAGATCTCGGCGGTGGAACTCAACGATTCATCTGGGAGTTCAATTTCCGCGACTTCGACGTTGCGCGTGACGCGCACGCTCCCGATTCGATCGAGCTCCTACGCCGCCAAGGGATCGATTTCGAGCGGAACCGCCGCGAAGGAGCAGATTCGGAGAGATTCGCGGAGCTGATGATGTCGTCGGGGCTCGTATGCAACGAGGAAGTGAGCTGGGTGACGTTTCACAGCGCGTACGATTTCGGTTACCTGATGAAGATACTCACGCGCCGGGAGCTACCAAGCGCGTTGGGTGAGTTTCAGCGCGTGATGAAAGCGTTGTTCGGAGATCGCGTGTACGACGTTAAGCATATGATGAGTTTCTGTGAAGGGAGATTGTACGGCGGTTTAGACCGGGTTGCACGGACGCTTCAAGTTAACCGAGCGGTTGGTAAATGTCATCAAGCCGGTTCGGATAGTTTGCTGACGTGGCACGCGTTTCAGAGAATGAGAGATTTGTATTTTATTAAGGATGGACCGGAGAAGCACGCTGGGGTTTTGTATGGTCTTGAGGTTTTTTGAAAATATTTATTTGTTTTTAGAATTATCCTATTCAGTTAATTAACTCAATTAATCCTTGTAGCTAATGTTACAGATTTAAAAACTTTTATAGAATTTATTCGTTTATCTATCCAATTAGTGTAATTGGTGATTGTTTTTCTGTTGCCAATAGAAACAAGAATAAGAAGAAACTGTTGTAATATTTCCTCAATTTTGCTTTTGTATATGCAACCATCTCTATATACCAAAGTGTGATATCACTTACTTGAAAGCATCTGAAGCAGAGTAAAGGAAGTCTAAGAACCCTGTCCCTTTCAACAGACCTTTACCTGTTAATAGCTCGAAATCTAACAGCAGTAAGAACCCTATCACTGCCGCTTTACCGTTTATCACTTCGTTCTTCGTCGAGAAACCAAATCCTTCAGAACCCTCGTCCACCACCATTTTCACCTGATTGGTTTCACAAAATACTTATCATCACTCATTGGTTTCATTGGGATTTTTCATTTTTCCAGAGGAAACAGAGTTACATTTGAGGTTGAGGCCTATCTTTTTTGTTATGGTTTTACCTCGTCTACATTGACATCTGTTGCTGTGAGCCCAGGCTGAGCTTTTCCACTGAAGACGATCTCTGCAGCTGCCTCCGAGTTCCCGTTGCCTCTAATGCTAATATAGATGTTTTCCTCATCAATTTTGACAGGGTATACAAACAGTTTTCTCAGTGCAGGTGTCAAAGCTCTGAGAACCGGGTTCTTTGGGTACCATTCCCGGATTTCACCAGTTCTAAGATCAAACGTACTATCCGTTGATGGGCACACAATGCAACCATCCTGTTGTATATTCCAAAAAAATTGCATCACCCATTGTTAGAGAAACCAAGATATTGTTAGCAGCAAGCAGTATAAAGCTTAAGCCTTGATACAGTGTAGTTGTTATCGATAATCCTAACAAAAAATAAGGCTAAGATATTCATAGCAAGTGATGCGAAACCAATTTGTGTATAAAGCGAGCACGATAACAATTACGTCACAACTGATTGATTGATATTGTGAGAAACCAAGTGATTTCCAACTAAAGATATGAAGTTAACATATCCAAAACTATCTTATATATCATTCTATGTAGATACTACATTTTACAGCGAGGTTATCATTCTAACTTCTCTCCTTGAAGCTAACGCAGACAGAGATCAAAGCCGATTTCATTTGCTATCGATTTTAAAGTAACTCAAACAATGTAATAAGGAAGGAAAGATATCTACCGCATAAACTTTGTTTACTAAAGCTGTCACTATCTCCGTCAGGCATTTTCACAAACACCTTATCTACTTGCAATGTTCTCACTTCTCACCAACAACTAATTAAGAAACCTCAAAATGGCGGATTACTTTAAACAACGAATAAAAATGTAAAACAACGGAGAAACCTGGGTGAGCTTGGCGTTGAGAAGTCCCTCGCTGTAAGCTCCTTCCGCCGGAGAACGATTCTCAATTGCAAACACATCGTTCTTATACCAAAGCAGCAATATCGTCTCCTCGTCTTGAATAATCACTCGCCGTTCACCTTTCGGAAGCGCCGATAACGGCACAACCGGCACCCAGTTTCTTCCGAGGGAAGTAACAGACGAAGAAGTTACCTCCGTCGCCTCACATCTGACGTTCCCTCCGCTCCTCTGCTTCGACTTATGGTGTAATCGGTAAGCGAGAGTCAACCGGCGGTCGCGGCGGAGGTTGAGCGGCAGCGATCCGCGGATGAAAGACGGAGGAGATCGAGGAGGAGTGAAGCAGTAACTACGTTGGAGAGAAGACGATACAATTGACGACGTCATGGATGAGAGGGAGAGAGAGCGTAAGAGAATAGAGCAAATGCATTTGTCCACAGAAGGAGAGAGAGAGAGAGATGGATAATGAGGAAGAAGAAGATGAAGAAATGTTAGCCACACTTTATTATATGGGCCTCTGTTAACCTTAATGGGCCTTTTGATTTAACATGGGCCCGTAAGGCCCATAAAAGCTATGATGAAGTCGCTTACAAGCAAGTTTTGCCATGGAGCCTTCTTCTTCGGAGACTCTCGGGACGTTATTTTCTCGCGCGCCTTCTTCAACTTTGATTTTTCATGTTCGAACATCTCTCTTTCTTCTCTATGTTCTCAGGATCCTTAATCACAGTTTCGACTCTGCTATAGATATAATCTCAGGTTTTGAAGTTTGTGTATATGGTTTGTTGAGCGCACCAAGTGTTCGACGCAATGACTCAATGAAATTTTTTATTACCTTGTTGCCTAATTCCTGCACTTCGTTTCAAGAACTCTTGAAACCCATAATGAATCAATGTTGATTAAGAGTCTTTTCAAGTCTCTCCGACATTTCTCCAGCCATGACGCTTTCAATACATTTTCTGTACTTCGTCTTCAATCTTCTTCTTCAGTTTCAGGTGAACTCGATTTGCACTCTGCCGCTTCTCTTTTATCCGCCTGCGTCGACGTTCGTGCATTCACGCCAGGGCTGCAAATTCACGGTCACTGTATTTCATCAGGTTTTGAATATCACTCTGCTTTAGTTCCAAAGTTGGTTACTTTTTACTCTGCCTTTAATTTCCACTATGAAGCTCTCTCAATAATTGAGAACTCAGGCATTTTGCATCCTTTGCCTTGGAATTTACTCATCGGTTCATATGCTAAGAACGAGCTTTATGAGGAGGCTGTTGTTGCTTACAAGAGAATGGTGAGCAAAGGAATTCGACCCGATGCCTTCACTTATCCGTCTGTTCTAAAGGCCTGTGGTGAAACACTAGATTTTTCCTCTGGAAGGGTGGTTCATGGATCTATTGAGGTTAGCTCTTACAAGTGCAGCTTGTATGTTTGCAATGCGTTGATCTCTTTGTATAAAAGGTTTGGAGATGTGGGTACTGCCCGGAGGTTGTTCGATAGGATGCCTGAAAGGGATGCTGTCTCATGGAATGCAATGATAAGCTGTTATGCATCGGAAGGCATGTGGAGTGAAGCGTTTGAGCTTTTCGATAACATGTGGTTTTCGGGTGTAGAAGTCAGTGTTATAACTTGGAATATCATTTCTGGAGGTTGCTTGGATACAGGAAACTATGTAAGAGCTTTGGATTTGGTCTCTAGGATGAGAAATTCGCCCACGAGCGTAGATCCTGTGGCTGTCATTATTGGCTTGAAAGCTTGCTCGCTCTTAAGAGCAACACGGTTAGGAAAAGAGATTCACGGTCTTGCAATTCGCTGTTTTTATGATGGGATCAACAATGTTCGAAACACATTGATCACAATGTACTCAAAATGTGAGAACCTTAGGCATGCCTTTATAGTGTTTCAACAGATTGAAGAATATAGTCTGAGTTCTTGGAACTCTATCATTTCCGGTTATGCGCAAGTGAACAGATCGGAAGAAGCCTCCTACCTGCTGAGAGAGATGTTGGTTGCTGGTTTTCAGCCAAATTCCATTACGCTTGCAAGCATTCTCCCTCTTTGCGCTCGGGTTGCAAATCTGCAACATGGGAAAGAATTCCATTGCTACATCCTGAGGCGCGATTGCTTCAAGGACTATACCATGCTGTGGAATTCACTTATCGATATTTATGCAAAATCAGGAAAAATTGCAGCTGCAAAGCAAGTATCTACTTTGATGAGCGAAAGAGACGAAGTAACATACACTTCCTTGATAGATGGATATGGAAATCAGGGTGAAGGGCGAGTTTCCTTGGCCCTATTCAATGAGATGATCAGATCCGGTATTAAACCTGACCATGTGACCATGGTTGCAGTTTTATCGGCTTGCAGTCATTCCAAGTTAGTCCATGAAGGCCGAATGCTATTTATGAAGATGCAGGGAGAGTATGGTATACGTCCTCGTCTTCAACACTTTTCTTGTATGATTGATCTCTATGGCAGAGCAGGTCTCTTAGAGGAAGCCAGAGACGTAATTCAGAGTATGCCATATGAGCCGTCTAGTGCCACATGGGCTACTCTATTGAATGCTTGCCACATCCACGGGAACACAGAGATTGGTGAATGGGCAGCAGAAAAGCTCCTAGAGATGAAGCCAGAGAACCCTGGTTACTATGTGTTGATTGCAAATATGTATGCAGCTGCTGGTTCTTGGAGCAAGCTTGCTGAAGTGAGGACTTTCATGAGGGACTTGGGTGTGAAAAAATCCCCTGGGAGTGCTTGGATTGACACAGGTCACGGGTTTTCACTTTTCTCGGTGGGGGACACATCAAGCCCTCAAGCATGTGATACATATCCTCTGTTAGATGGACTGAATCAGCTGATGAAAGACGCTGCTGGTTATGCGATCAATGAGGAACAAAGTTTAGATGAAGAACTTCTCGAAGATGTAGGATGAAGGTGAACTCTCGTGGATCTTATTGTCCTCTTTATCTGATCTGTGGATGATCAACTGGAGGTAGTTAATAGCAGATGTTCTATATATGCCCACATATCATCAGCACGAAAATGTTCTCCAAGCGAAAACGGTGAAAAGAAGAGAGATTGGTCCATGTGAATCGGTTCACTTGTTCAGCCAAGGAAGGGAAATCAGAAGAGGAGATCCTCGTAGATGCAGTCGTGTTGGCACCCGAGGCTCAGTTTTTGCAGTCAGACCATATGAATGCGAATAATCGGTACAGTGAAAGGTGATGCTTTTTGGCATGAGGACTTTGTTTCCGAGGAAGATCATGATGGTGTTGGAGAGATAGAGAGAGACACGTGAAAGAAGAGATGAGAGTAGTAGTGAAGCTCATCATCGTTTTTTTATGTCTTCGTGATTTTGGTTTCAAAAATCCACATTTTTTGTAATGAACTAATGATCTTGAGTCTTGACACACACACACACATAAATCTAAACCAATTCCAAAAAATCTTTAGAATTTTGGAATTTTCTTCCTAGTAAAAGTATCTAGGAGTGGCCAAAACATTTTCTAGATATCAGTTTTGAATTGAATCAAAAATCATTAAATTTAGCCAAATTATTTTTTAAAATAGTTGAATTTTCTACGTCAGCAGTTCGATTCCCTTTGCAAATTTTCGGATGCACCACAATGTTACATGTAGTGCTGTTTGTTGCGGGGCGAACTGATCTATCAAGGATTTCGCACAACCAAAACCGTTCATCGTAAATCCAAGTGTTACGAGAAGAGTTGTGTCGTGAAATCGTTTGTATTTTTAACCGCATAGGTTCGATTCACCTGTGTGAAAAACAGATAGTTGAGTTTTTACCCAAACAAATTATGTTTAATTCACTTACTAAAATAGTTTTTTTTTAGGGTCACTAACTTATTAACATAGTTAATGCTGCAAAAAAGAGTTAAACAAAAATAGTGAATGCTATTGAAATATTAACGACCATAGCTTAAACAAGTGGTGAGTGTCACCATGGAAGTTGTGTCGTCTCTGGGATTCCGTGACCTCCCGTCCCTCTCCTTGACGAAGACTCTCAACCACCGTCCTCGCCGTTCCTTCAATGACGGAACGCCGGCCAAATATCCGGCGAGACCCAGAAGAAGTCGACGTCCTTCCACTTCTCCCGCCAAAAAACCCAAACCTTTTAAGGAGAGAGATGCTTTCCCTTCTTCTCTTCCGCTCTACGCCAAAAACCCATACAGTATCCACAGAGACATCCAAAAATTCGCGAGGCAGAACAAACTCGAAGAAGCTCTCACGATTCTTGACTATCTCGAACAGAGAGGGATTCCTGTAAATGCGACAACTTTCTCCGCCCTTTTAGCCGCTTGCGTTCGCCGGAAGTCGCTATTTCACGGCAAGCAGGTCCACGTTCATATCCGTATCAATGGCTTAGATAAAAACGAGTTCCTTGGGACTAAGCTTGTTCATATGTACACTGCTTGTGGTTCGATCAAGGATGCACAGAAGGTGTTCGACGAAAGTACTAGCTCAAATGTTTACTCTTGGAATGCTTTGCTTAGAGGGACTGTGATATCAGGGAAGAGGAGGTATCAAGATGTTCTTTCTACGTTTACGGAAATGAGAGATCAAGGTGTTGATTTGAATGTCTATAGTTTCTCTAATGTGTTCAAGAGCTTTGCTGGTGCATCTGCTTTGAGACAGGGATTGAAAACGCATGCTTTAGCGATCAAGAACGGTTTGCTTAACAGTGTATTTCTCAAGACTTCCCTTGTTGATATGTATTTCAAATGTGGCAAAGTAGGCCTTGCACGTCGAGTTTTCGATGAAATTGTGGAGAAAGATATAGTCGTGTGGGGAGCGATGATTGCTGGATTGGCTCATAACAAAAGGCAGTGGGAAGCATTGGGATTTTTTAGGAAAATGGTAAGTCAAGAAGGAATATATCCGAACTCTGTTATCCTTACGACAATTCTTCCTGTACTCGGGGATGTTAAGGCACTGAAACTGGGAAAGGAGGTCCATGCCCATGTATTGAAAACGAAGAATTACGTGGAACAGTCGTTTGTTCACTCTGGTTTGATTGATTTTTACTGCAAATGTGGGGATATGGTTTCTGGGAGACGGGTGTTCTATGGTTCTAAACAGAGGAATGTGATTTCTTGGACTGCACTGATGTCTGGATATGCAGCCAACGGAAGACTTGATCAAGCGTTGAGGTCGATTGTCTGGATGCAGCAGGAAGGGTTTAGGCCAGATGTTGTTACTATTGCTACCGTTCTTCCTGTTTGTGCGGATCTGAGGGCTGTAAAGCAGGGAAAGGAGATTCATTGTTATGCTTTAAAGAATCTCTTCTTGCCAAATGTTTCGTTAGTCACTTCCTTGATGGTGATGTACTCAAAGTGTGGTGTTCCAGAGTATCCTGTCAGACTGTTTGAGAGGTTGGAGCAAAGGAATGTGAAAGCATGGACCGCCATGATCGACTGCTATGTGGAAAAGGATGATTTACGATCAGGGATCGAGGTGTTTAGATCAATGCTTTTATCAAAGCACAGGCCGGATTCTGTTACAATGGGTAAGATTTTGACTGTTTGCAGTGAGCTCAAAGCATTAAAGCTGGGGAAGGAGATACACGGACACATTCTGAAAAAGGAATTTGAGTCCATCCCTTTTGTCTCTGCAAGAATCATCAAGATGTATGGACAATGTGGAGATCTAAGAAGTGCTAATTTCTCTTTCGATACTGTTTCTGTCAAGGGATCTCTGACATGGACCGCCATTATAGAGGCCTATGGACGCAATGGACGCTTAAGAGATGCAGTAAACTGTTTTGAGCAAATGATATCACAAGGGTTTACTCCCAACGCCTTCACCTTTACAGCAGTTTTATCAATCTGCAGTCAAGCTGGATTTGTTGACGAAGCTTGTCGCTTCTTCAACTTGATGCACCGGATGTACAAATTGCAGCCGTCAGAAGATCACTATTCAATGGTCATTGAACTTCTCAATAGGTTTGGTCGTGTTGAAGAGGCTCAAAGACTTGCGGTGATGAGTTCCTCTACATCCCTACAAGTCTGACTGAAAGATTCATGTCTTCTTTTCTCTCTATCAAAAGCATCAAGTAAGTTGCTCTATTCTCTTGTTTGCTATAACTTGCATTTATATTATATACTGATTTTGGTTCTAGAGAATAGAACTAAAAATTAAACTTGATCAACTTGTAAAAGAATCTTTCAGTGAGAAGTGTAGATTTTTTTTCTTATATTAGTCAATGCTTCTTTAGTAAAAGAAAGTCAAGAGAGAGCACAAGTCTAGTTAGAATGATAGTGCCAAACCAAATCCATGTTGAATTACATAAGCATATTAGGGCATCCCCATTAGTGAACCCCTATGGGGTTCACCAAAAAATNATTTGTGTTTTATTATTTTTTTTTTATTGATTTTGGTGTGAACCCCTCCATTAGAACCCCTAATGGAGGTGCCCTAATAATTGAAAAAGAATAAAAAATAAGTCACACCTCACAATCTCTAACACAGCTTATAAAATAGTAGCTATGTGTCTATTAGTAACAAACAATTTAAAAATGCTTGTGAAGAGGTCCATGTTTGGGACCCATCAGGCTCATCTAATCTTTTAGAATAATGCAAATGGCATTCCCTCCAAAAATTCAGATGAGCTTTATTCTTTGCTATAAGGTCAGAATCAACACCCTTGTGCTAGATTCAGGAAACTAAAACCCTAATAGTTAAGCATTCTAGCCGGTAAGATGGTTGCGGGAACGCTCCATAAGTTGGATTTAAGGATCCCAAAGATAGTCGGTCTGGTATGTATCCCAAACATTCATCCCTACATCATTAGAAAAGCCCATAGAGTCATCTGTTGAATGCATCAATATGGTTGGAGATCCCAAAGTCGTCTCATTGATCGCTTGAATCTCTCTGGGCGAGAGTCTGACCATTGTTGGACCAACGTTGGAAGAGCTCGAGGTGTCCACTTGCATGGCTGACTCTACTGGTTCGGTTCTGAGTCTGAGGCAGAGTGCTGCCTCATGAGCTGCCATGCGAATGCTGTCTGAACTAGAGTCTACAGGACGTGGCAGGTTTCCAGCGAGCTCAGGGAAGTTCAGACGAGCATCTCGTCCCCTGAAATGAAATGCTGCCACATCATAGGCGGTTGCAGCCATTTCAGGAGTCTCGAAACTCCCTAGCCAAATCCGGTTCTTTGTCCCTGGTTCACGGATTTCAGACACCCATTTCCCCCATTTTCTCTTCCGGACTCCTCTATAGGCAGACGGTATACCAGCTTGACCCTCATTCCGCGGACCCTCACTGTTACTTGAATTACTAAAACTAGCCATGAACACACACACACACACACAACGTATTCGAGTTTTTTTCCCCTCAAATGTTTGCTTCTTGTGGTTATTTAGTCTGCTATGCTTTGAGATTATGATGTTGGAATGTTAGCAAATGTTTGCAGTTATTTATAGTGTGTGGATTAGTATCTTAACATCACATAAGATATTGTTGTGTAGCATCCTGGAAGCTTCAAAGGTGGTTTGTGGGATTAACAAGTGTTGTTATATCAATGGGGCTATAGATTTGCTTAAATAAAATGTGATTATAATAATGACAAAAACTTTAGGAAGGAGGCAGAGAATTGTGGGTTTTGTTTTTGTTTTATTGAAAATGAAAAGAAGTGTAGTGTAGTGTAGTGACTAGTGAAGACAATGAAGAATAGTAAAGAGAAGAAGATTTGGATTATTTTGGTAATAGGAGAACGCGGTTTTCTTTCATCACCTGTGGACCCTTTCCTTTATGATCCATTCTCAGTGTACATAAACTCTGTGATACCTAAAGGGTTTGGTGAAAAAGTGGGTTTATTATTATACAAAGTTAAAAAAAAAAAGAAATGTCAAAGATCACTGGATCAAACACTTCCCAAAGTCAAATTCTTTTAAAAGTTATTGGTTTAGATACAACCTCTTTAAAGAAATGATAATTCGTGTTCCCCTCAACTGGAAGAGGAATTTTGAAACACCCGGTCCAGAAAAACGTGCGTATTTCTGCTTTCTTTCGTCGGCGAAATTGTTGTATTAACCGGAGAAATCCATACAAAGCACTTTCATCCCACATGGAGAAAACTGTCAACCCATTGTAGGATAAGTTAGACCTCAACTAGAGGTACTAAAAATCTTATATGGATGAATGAAATGTCGTTCGCAATTCTAAGACGTAATTCTGCTCTTTATTCCTTTATATGGGATTACAAAGTTTGGTGTTATCCTAATCAACTAGACTCGGTTGCAAAAACCGCCTACCTCCATTGCGATATGTACAAAGAATACGGTTGGAGTGAAAATATTTTATTAATTTAAAAAGTTTATTAGTTTATAGAGAATTATTTGGTCAAAATCACAATATGGAATCGGAAAAAACTATCATGTATTAATTTATCGAATATTAATTTATAAATGTTGTACTGTACATGTTTGATACTATCGAGAAATGGTAGCACTTCAAAAAAAAGAATTAGATGATAAAATACCATTGATAACTTTTTTATTTATATATTAGGTAAAATCCAAACTAAAACTCATACTAGTTAAAGTATATAAAATACTTGTCTTATTTTTGCTTTTACAAGAGTATAGGAGGGAATGGTCTTGGTTTGAAAATGATAAAAAGATTTTATTTTTTGTCGGGAAAGACAACAGATAAAGAGTTAAGGTGAAAAGAGACAGAAACAAAAGAATCTTTTATAAACAAAAAAGAACTAATGTTGTTGAAACATGTGTGTGACTATGTGAGTTTAGAAAGTTAGAACTAGAAGAAAACAAAATGTTTCTTTAGACCACCGACTTCATTTGTCTTATAGTACAATTTCTGATTAGATTTGATAAAATGTAATTATATAATTACTTAGTTATTTGTACTTGTAAATAACTCATCGTACCAATGAAACAACCAAAAAAAGGATCAAATATAATGGATTCTTCTTCTTTCCCTTTTGTTATTGTTTTTTCTCTAGTTTGGGTTTCCTATGTGTAAGCACTATATAGGAGTCCTACGCGTTGAGGAAAACAATGTATCCAACCCCAAAACACTCCTCTTAGTGAAAGATTAAATGATGTATGCTTTGACTCATTAAATATAAAGCATATCTACACTAATCTATTTATATTTATAACATCATGGTGGTCCACCGGTCAGGACGGAACACCATGCGAGTTCGAATTCAGCCGAAGAGAACTACCTCGCGATTGTCTCTGGACATCTTACACGGATATAGGCCTTTGCTTTCGACTCATTTGCAAACCTGGAGAAAAAATCTATCAGAGAATTAGTCTGAACCAATTAAAATATGAGATTTACCTCTGAATTATTAAAAAAAATAATTTAAGTGTAATGGAAATACTATTCAATGCAAAAGATTAGCGGTTTAGAGATTTTGTTTAGTAAATACTCCATTAAAATTTTTAAAGCGTGGTTCTCAACAATGAAAGATGTTCATTGGACTTCCCAAAGATGAACAATAGAGTGAAAGAGAGATGTGTGTGAATTGCAGCTGGATTCCTATTATGTTGGACTTAATACTGATGAAATGGTGAGTTGCAGCTGGAGTCTCATTTTTTTGGGTACTTATGTCTTTAATTAGTTGTTTAATCCCAACAAAAAAAGTTTTTAAGTACAAAAGTTACGACTTTGAGTTCCTTTGACCATACTGTTACGTAATGTCGGCGTGAGAAATAGTTCGACCCTTTTTTTTTGTCAATGTTGGCTGTTTCCCAAGAGAATTGGCCCATTTGTATTTTGATCCTTCTATTTTTTTTGGATAAATCAACTAAAATGATTAGAAATCAAAATCGGCGATTCAAAGTTTATCGAGTTCTAACATTTTCTATACTATTTACGAAAACTAGATAGATACCCGGGCTACGCCGCGAGAATACTTTTATAAATATTAGGTTTATGTCCGCACTATGTTACGGATTTTTCAATATTTTTATTAATTTTTTCTAACTCATATCACATTTAGATAAATATTAAATATATACAAGAATATTTTTAATTCACATTCCTTATTCATAACACATAAATGTTTGTGTTTGAAACCATAGAAAAAGTAGACGTTAAATTTGTATAAAACATAAATAAAACTATGATATACTTTCATTATATATGCATCTTCTAATAACAAATATATAAACAATGAAGCTAGTAGAAATTTAAAATTATATCAAATGAGTATTAAAATATAGAAGAAGGTAAAATAACTTAATCTAGATTATATGTGCTTTATAAATATTGGAAATTTGTATGGAGTTTAAATTATTTAAAACTTTAACTCTTTATAATTTGTGCTAATATACGACAAAAATAACAGACATCACATTTAAAAATCTCTTTTACAAATTTTATGAACTATATATATAGCAAAATGATATTTAAAAAACATAAAAACATTTAAAATGATATAGCAAAATGATACTTAAATTGATTTTTTTTTTAAAACATTTAAATTATTTGTCATTAATGACCCAATCAACTAACCAAATATGTGTTTTTAACCTCGTATGGTTCAATAATATAATTTAAAAGTTTGAATGAGTTTAACTTCCAGATTTCAAAAATGCAATTTTATAACTATTCATAGTATATGATTTAATTAGACATTGTAGCAGGAAACAAATAATAGTTCACCTTTTGATGTTATAATATATTAGAAAAATTGGTGGTGAATTGGATGAAATATATAAGATAGAAAATATGAAAATTTAGTAAATATTTTTTTGTATATATGTGAATAGTTGTGTATATAATTCATTTAAAATTTTTTGTTGGATTCACGTATTATTGATTTTATTTTTTGTTTATTTTGGTTACATATTGATTTTATTTAGGTATAATTGATATTAAGTAAAAGAGGGAGATGAAAAAACATGAAATATATGTAAATTTAAGTATGAAATTGAAAAAGTGATGTGTATTAATGTTTTGTTTTGATTGGTATATCAATTTTAATATTTTGATGATGTTTCACTATCTCATGAAACAAAATTGTTTAGGTGTCAATATATGGAAAGTCCTTAATGTTATTATAGTATTGATTTGGTCAAAATTAAAAATTGAAGCGGTTTAATATAAGATAAACACTAATCAAATCTTATTCTAAAAAAAAGAAAATTTAGAAACAAAACATAAAAACAAAAAAGCTTTTAAAGGAAACAACACAAAAGAGAAAATATAAAAAATAACCTGATCTCTGAGATTTGTGGCTGGATAAGCCGATTCACATCCTCGAGTCTTCATTGGATACGGCGCGAATCAAATCAAGTAGCGGATAGCGTGTCAAAACTACCGTTTCTAAATAATATTGATTTCGAATTTTTCAACTCTGTACCGACTACCATTACAAATCTCTTATTTGGAGATCATTATTAAAGAAATCATTGGAAAAAAATAACAACCTTGCCTTTCACCAAAAGAATATTAGTAATAAATAATTATACTAAAATCAAACTATAGGCTATTCTACTTAGACCAAAATCTTTTTAGTTATTATCAGATTAAACAAGAAAAAATAATTAAAAATTTTATAAAATGGAATAAGAGGAAATAATAATTTTTGAGACTCCATGGATACTTTTAGTTATATGAATATCCTTACTACATGGATATTATAAATCTAAAAAATGTTTTAAATTGATTTATTTTGTTTTAAAAATATTGTTTGTTTTGAAAATAAAAGATTAATCTTTACATGTCAAAAAAATATGTTTTAAACTGATTGAATTAATTGATGAATTTAGTTTCTTTTTTTTGTTTAAAAAAATAAAAGAATAAATTTTTACATTTTAAAAAAAATGTTTTTCCAAAAGAAAAAACAAAAACAACGTAAAAGAAACATATATAATTAATCATGATCAATTATAAGTTACATGAATATCCTTAATATTGTGGTCATCGACAATACAGGTTAAAAGCTAGGACATGGATATCCTAATCTAAACCTCAAATTAATTAAGTTAATGTGTTTATAAATAAAACAATTAATTATTACAGTAGATCAAATATGAAAATAAATAATTTTAATTACAAAATTATCTTTGATCAAATCCATTAATGTAAAAAGAATATATTCAAGACTTTCAAATTTTCTTAGAAAGATATTTGATTTTTAATTTAAATATTTGATCTATATTAAAACTAATTAACTTAAATAAGAAGTTTTCTTCATATAAATTTAAGTTTAGTTATTAGATCATAGTTTTTAACTGAGTCGAATATCAAAACCCATAAAATAATTTAGTCTTATGCAAAGGTCAGTCTTAATAAATGAAGTTGTTCTTTTATAATGCCGGTAAAACGAAGCGCATTCGTACGCTCTAACATGTGATGACTATTACATTTTTATCTCTCTATTAGAGATTTATTGTAGACACCAAATTTGTTTATGTAATTCTAAAATGTGATGACTAAATTTAAAAAAAAAATTGATTAAAATTTTGAAAGTTTGTAATTTTCAAATATCATTTAAACATGTAATTCTATTATGTATAATAAATTTATAAATTAATAAAATATTATACCATTAAGTTACTATGCTCAAAAATATTTTTAAACTTTTTACGACTGCATCTTATGCGAACCAACAAACTAGTATTACATAAAAGTGAAGTGAACAAACATCAATCTTTTTCAAAACATTTATCTTTTTAGGTTTTTATTGTTCTTACATGTTTCATGATTTTTTTATGATGAATCTAATGTAAAAGTCCATATGTATAAACTTTGAAGTTTGAAAATCAGCTTTATATGTAATATAACAAACCATATGAAAATGTGTATTAGATAATTGTACACTACCAAAATTATAATTATTAATCCTAGATGGTTTTATAATTTCCATCTTTTCTATTTTATAGATTTTGTTCCCTCTTTTATTTAGTTTGTTTTTATTATATAGTTTGTTTTAAAAAAAACTAATGCATGTTTCTCGTTTGATATTTGTGCTCTTTAAGAAGTAAATAACTAATACTATAAAATTTTATATTAATTTATATTGTTACGTTAATACATGTAACAATCTAAACTAATAATGACATATATAAATTTCATGTTAAATACGTTCAACTTTATATTCTAAAATAATATTTTATATGAAGATGATTATTTTAGTGATATATGTTATTGGGTTGTAGCTATCATTTCATTTTTTGAAATAGTGGAAGATAACCCATTTTGATACTTGTCTAGAAAGTAGAGTACAATGTGAGCTAGATAATGTGTAGAGCCTCAATTAACTACAAAATTTAGTGAAACTTTTAATACAGTGCAAGTAGTAATGAAGACAAGACCAGTCCAATCTTTCCAAAATTTTTAATGATACCTTAAGAGAAAGCATATTGTACTAATTTTGTTCTTTTATTTTTTTTCCTTTTAATTTTTTCCAAAATTAACGTTTTAAAAGTGTTTATCTCTCTATTAGAGATTTATTGTAGACACCAAATTTGTATAGTAGGCAAATCTGATAAGTTAAACAAAGGTATAAACAATGAGAATTGATATATGATCAAAATAGTACTATATACACGCTGCCAAAAAACGCAATGTATGGGTTCAACATTATTCTCAAAGTTTCCATTATTCAAAGTGAGTCGAATCTGCGTTGTGTTTGATCGATTCAATGTCCTAGAGGACTTTAACTTCTCTCATTGAAACCCTAATAGAGTCGTGCCGATTGTTGGGAGAAGAGAAATAAATGTTGTAAAGAAAGCGGCGCTGTTGAAGAGAGGTAAGAAGAGGAGGCAAAAGAGTTCGACCCGAATGTGGCAGACGTAAGATTGTAATTTCTTATTAGTATCAAACTTATACACTTATAGTTATAACACTTGACAATCAAAATCAACGAACTGTAGTGTAACATCCTGGCTCAAAAGGAGGGTCCGATATGATTTCTTTCAAGAAAGCCCTTTTACCCCAAAACTCATTAACCTAACTCTAAACCTAATCCTATTTAATCCCTCTTTCTCCCAAAAACCTAAACTTCTTTTTTTTTGTTGAGCCGTCGAACCAGAGAGAGATCGAACCTAGAGAGAGAAGAAGAGAAGCGAAGAAGATGGTCCATGCAGTCTTTGGAGACAGAACAGACATGCTGTGGGAGAACAGAATAACGGCCGGCCAAATCATAAGGGATCAATCTGGAATTTCTAAAGTAAGTGCTCCACTCTCAGATCTATCATCTCCATCAAACGGTTTGTCATTTGGAGTTGTCTTCTAAAAGTTATGGATGTTTTCCCGAGGAGTATCGGTGCAGAACGAAACTGCAACCAAACGGAAAGATGAGGACGATCGGCTATTCAAACGGTATCTGATCGGAGTAAACTAGGCGGCTATGGCTAGAGGACATCTAGGAATTCAATATGAACGGTCGGATCTCGTAGTTAACGGTTAGTTCCAGAGTTATGCTTTCGTTTCTAAGTGACAGCGAATCTGCCAGATTTCCAGATCTGTCTAGTCTTAGTGAAAAGAGTCTTTTGATCATCTAAAGATTGATGTTTTGGTTGATCTTCTGCAGCAATGTCGTTGACCCTTATATCTATCCACTGGAAAAAGGTAAGCCAGGTTCGAGTCCATTTGAAGGGAGAAGCGTGCCTCTGAAGTTGATGCTACAAAGCTGTCCACCGTAAGGAAGCTGAGTTATGACTTGTTCTTCTGCAAGTGGCCAAGGTGAGGGTTTACACTAGTCTCTCTGAGTCTAGGATTTGGTTTAGAACGTTAGTCTAGGGTTAAACCGGCCTGTGTCGAGCTATATGTCTCGGCACGAATATATAACATGAATTATGTATGTGATATGCTATCCTATACGCCTAGAGTGCGATTGTGTGTTTGGTCGCTAAGTCGAGCATAGGTAGATGAAGGTAATTGATGTGATGAGAACCTAGAACTGCTTAAATGATAAAATAGGATAAATTGGCATTGATTGAGAATTGCATAAGAGATATGAACTTGCATGTTAAACTGGTGATATGCCTCTGAGTTGGATATTGGGCTGTTATTGGACAAAGGGGGAAAAGGAAGAAGTACCCTGTAGTTGGGGGGGAAAGGAAGAAGTACCCAGTGGGAGCGTGATTGTGATTGAGAAGGGGAAGGGGAAGGGGAAGAGAAGGGCCCTGGACCTGGGATGAGAATGAGAATGAGAATGAGAAGGGAAAATGAAAGTACCTGTGTGCGGCGAGTGATTTGTTTGCTTGGAATATAGAGATAGGTAGAGAATATCGTTAGGTGATGAGAATGATTGTATGCCATGATTGGTAAGGATTGCTTGCGCAGCACGTTAGGTGCTTGATTGTTGGTTGCGGTTTAGGTTTAGACTTCTGGACTAAACTAGATTCTAGATGAGGATGTCTAGTGTAGCTTCTCACTGAGTGACTTGTTGTCGGGAAGTCACTCACCCCTCATCCTTTTTCCTTTTTCCCGTTTGTGTTTGTTTTACAGGTTTAGTGTTAGAAGTGAAGTTTAAAGTGAAGTTGGTGATTTTGCGAAATCAACGAACTGTAGAACTATGTTATACTCAAAAACATATTATACAGATTGAAGAAGGAAATTGTGATTTTGATTATATTCGTGGTTTCTAAACTGAGATGAATGACCATAATTTTATAGTTTAAAATCTCAACGTTCATGAAACTAAAAAAGAGAATATCACCATAAACAATTAAGAGTTTTGATTCTCAGGCCAAAATCAAAGAAACATTTCAACCTTAAGTGTCTTGAATTGATTTGTTGTTACAAAATCAACTTCTATAAGATATTATTGTTTTAGTCAACAATTTAAACCAAAGTTAATTTGAGAAAATATAAATAACATCGTGGATTATAAGCGTTTTTTTCCAAATCTAACATCCCAGATTCAGCTTATGTGTATTTGAGTTTCTCGTCTAACCTCTAAAGTATGCAAATTGGACTATAAGTCAAAGTTTAAAACTCTCCAAGCTTGCTACTTTGGACCACATTTCTTGTGTTAAATGAAATCTGTTTTTATGTATACACTATCTCATAGTGGTCTTAACAAAGTATCTAACAATTCCAAGATCTTGTTATTCCGACGAACGAGTTAGTTTCAACAACTATTATCCTACTAGTCTCGCGGTTTGTCAGTAAGTGTTCATATATGGAATGACGAAAAAAATTTCTCGACACTTCTTTGGTTTCAATCTGATACTTCCGCACTTACATTGTCCACTGTGTGTGGCTCTTTCCACGATCCGCCGTTGACACATATATTCAATTTTACACACATGATGATACGACGATTATGTAATGCTAAGAAGGTTTCTTTGACATAAAATTACAAAAGATACTCTAAGTTATTATTTTTTTGTATCGCAAAGAGTGTCATTCTAACATTTTTCATACAAATTAATAAAATGTTAAAATGTCTTATATACCATTCATTAATACATTTAAAAATTTTCTCTTCAATTAATACAGGTAAATAGTGAGGTTAAAACCGGAATTTTTTTTTATAAATTTATATTGAAAATGTAAAACAACACTATTGGTAAAAAAACAAAAAAAAACTTAAAATAACATTCTTTACAAAATGGAGGAGTATATTAAAAAGGGAGACTTACAAAAATACACCTTTGTATTGTCTGTTTTT
>OVAN01005786.1:0-18313 GCA_900406275.1 Anastatica hierochuntica | reverse complement strand
TGGCGAATAAACTGGTGGTGGAGGAGAAAGCACTGGGGGAGGAGGCGAAAATACAGGAGGCGGTGGGGAATGAGTCGGTGGTGGCGGTGGAGAATGTACTGGTGAAGATTTTGGTGATGGTGTTTCTTCAGTCGATGGTGGTTGAGGACGACGTTTTTTGATCGGGGATGCTTCATAAGGATCATTTGTTACTGGTTGTTCCACTGGTGGCGACTCCATTTTTGGTGTTTCCGTCTTTGGTGGTTGTTCATGCTTCGGAGGTTCGGGTGACTCCTCTGGTTTTGGTGTCTCCGGTTTAGGAGATTCTTCTTGGTTTGGTGGTTGTTGTTCAGGTGACTCTTGTTTTGGTGACTCAGGCTTAGGTTTTGGTGATTCATGGTTTGGTGGTTCTGGTTTAGGAGTTTCATGTTTCGGCGGCTCTGGCTTAGGTTCCTTTGGTTTTGTAGGCTCTGGTGATTTTGGTGTTTCAGGCTTTGGACTAGGTTGTTGTGGTATGGGAGATTCCACTGGTTTTGGCTTAGAAGGTTCTTCTAATTCTGGTGGATTAATGTCTGGTTTATGCTCTGGTGTCTTTGGTGTTGGCTTTGGTGACGGGTTTGAGCCGCCACCACCACTACCACCACCTCCGGCACATTTATCCTTATTGCAATCCACAGGACGACTCACCACCGGTAAACATTCTTTAGATGACTTCTGTTTTGGCCTGTTTTGTAAGCAATTACTTGTGTCATCAAACTGTTTCTCTTGGCTTGTCCCAGGAATACAACTCTGAGCCTCTCCATTGAAAAAGTTGTAAGAAAATGTGAAGTTCGATAATTTGGGCAATTTGCATATACCATCTGTGACAAATCCGGTGAGCTTATTATACGAGAAATCCATTTGTTCCACGTTGGTTAAGCCCGACAAGCTTGATGGTAAACTTCCAACAAACCCATTGCTGCTTGCATCAAACACAGTCACATTGGTCAATGAACCGATCTCGTTCGGAAAACAACCAGTTAGATTGTTACCAATAAACACAATTTCATTGAGATTTTTCATCTGACCAATTGTCTTTGGGATACAACCACTGAATTTGTTGTGCGCAAATGTCACAACGGAAGCAGTCGATTTACCAATGGTATCGGGAATGAGCGACTCAAATCTATTGTTGTTCAAAAAAATGGCGTCCAGATCTTTATCGAAGATCTCTGGCGGCAATTTTCCTTCAAAATCGTTGTATCTTATGTCAAGGAACTTCAAAGACGGCCAAGAGAGGGAAACTGACGGAAATGGACCAACAAAACGGTTGTTGCTCACATCAAATTCATACATTAGTGTTAGCTTCGAAAGGCTTTTCGGAATAACTCCACAAAATCGGTTGGAATTAACATGAAACAATGCGACATCAGTCAACAGACCTAGCTCTGCAGGCAAATATCCGGCAATATCCGCATGGTTAATATCGATTCCCGCCACAACTGTTATGCTTGAGTCATCCAGCGCCGGGGCGCAGAATACGCCTTTATAAGAACACACGTTTGGACCGACCCAATTACCCGCTGTGTTAAATGGATCAGAGTATATTGCTTTTTTCCAAGCTTGAAGGGCAATGTAAGCCCTTTTAAGCCGATTATTAGCAAATTTGAGGTCTAAGTCAATTTCATACTCCATGTCGTCTGGATGATCGCCATTTTCTGATAATGTCAAAAGTTGACGTCTAGTGAGAAACAAAGCTTCTTCATTGGTGAGAGCGGCTATGGAATGTATAAGAACAGAAACGATTAAGAAGAAGAGGAGGAGAAGGAAGCAGCCATAAGGCTTCACCATTGTTCTTCGAATCATGATGATGAAAAACCTTTTGGAAATGGCTTGCTTAATAGATGAATGTTGTAGAGACGAAGCCTATAATGAAAGAAAGGCAAAACAATAACCATTGGTTTTTTTCACTATTTTTGGCAAAACGAAAATTATAGACTTAACGTTTTTAGGATACAAAAATAGCAAAACTTTTGTAGCTAATATAGAATAAGAGGTCGTTGACAACGTCTTTAGTTGTTTTTACCATAATTGAAATCTTGACGACATATATTTTTACAGCCTGTAAAAAAGAGTAAAATCTCTTTCCTACGTCTACCATTGAAAGGAAAGGTTATAAACAAATAAAAACACTGTTTCCTAAATTTGCTGATACTGTAGGCTATTTCTTTTGTCATCTTTTTTTTTTTGTTAAATTCTGTTGTCATCTTGATGGAAACTGTTTGTCTTTTTTTTAATAAACGGATGGTAAACATACGAAATAAAAACATTATCAAAAGACGATTGCAAATAGGACATTGCTGAAAATTTTATTTCTATTAAGAAGTCATCATCATCTTATTATTATTGTTATTAATATAGCACTAAAGAAGATTTCCAAGTTCATTAACTAAAAAGAACAAGAAAATTTCAAGTTTCAAATCAAGAAAATGATTCCACCTAGCGTATGTCCTTTTAAGAATTTTCAGATAATATTTTTGTGACACAACACAAGACTTGTTCAATTTGTCAACACCTTGTTATTTGGTTCTATTATAAAATTGTTTTGTAAAGGCAACATTCGTTGATCAAAACCTCCTAAATTGAAAACAAAATGAAGAGCAAGACAAGCAAATACTTGACCCCTATTCTTGTTACATTGATCAGCCTATTCTTATGTCCTATCTCCGCCACATCACGGCCAACGCAACATGGCTCGACCCATTTCGTGCTGGTTCATGGGGCCGGGCACGGTGCTTGGTGTTGGTATAAACTCATACCAATCTTAAAATCTCAAGGCCACAACGTAACTGCCGTCGACTTAGGGGCATCCGGGATTGATCTACGTCGGGCTGAAACCCTACGGTCAGTCGCGGAGTATATTAGACCGTTGATGAGCCTAATGGAGAGTATGAGTGAATATGAGAAGGTGATTCTCGTTGCACATAGTTGGGGTGGACTTGCAGTTTCCAAGGTCATGGAGACATTCCCTCATAAGGTTCATATGGCTATTTTCGTCACTGCCCTAATGCCTAGCCCGACCTTCAATTTCACTATGCTTTCTCAAGGGGTATTTACATACTATTTTTTTTTCACATTTCAGAGCAATAATGATCTTTTAGTTTCATAATAATCATATCATCGTTTTATGCCGTTATCTACATCGTCCATAGTTTTTGTATCTCCTTTATTGTATGTTAGTATTAGTTTCCGATGTTAGTATTGGCTTTTAGCTCCGGGTGGTATTGTATACCTCGGTGGCTTGTGACTCCGGAAATGTTTATCGCATTTGGCAGCTTTATTTTGTACTTTTAAACTCTGTATTTGGCTTTTAAATCCAATAAATAACACCAGATGATAAAAAAGTAGTACTTTTTGTTCTTTTTTGTTTCAATACTAATAATTCTAAACTTTTTATTTTGCAAGTTGGTGAGGTGGCAAGCTCTACAACTGGACTTGAAATTCGTATTTGGAAATGGGCCTAATAAATCTCCTACACTTTCCATTGGAGGCCCACTTTTTATTTCATTAACTATGTATGATCGAAGTCCTAAAAAGGTAAAATAATCACAAAAATTATCACATAACTCAAAACAATTATAACGTTCTCACATTTGTTTTCTAACCTATGTTGATCATTGTTTTGTGTATATATACAATTTTCCAGGACGTGGAATTAGCAAAGTTGTTATTACGGCCACATCGATTATTCAGCAATGAAGAGACGGACACAAGTCTTGTGCTCACAGCCGAGAGATACGGGTCGGTAAAACGGATCTTTGTAGTGTCCGAGAAAGACAAGTCACTAATGAAAGAGTTTCAGCTGTGGATGATCAAGAACAACCCGCCTAACCACGTGGAGCGTATCCGCGATTCTGATCATATGGTTATGATTTCTAGGCCGTTAGATCTCGGTGTACGTCTTTTGTCTTTGGCTAAGAAGTTTACTTGAAACGATTTGACATGTCAATTCAAAATTTCGTTTTCATGCTAAATCCAATTTGTTGCGTATGATAAAGTCAATTCTTGTGTTGCCCCGAACATGTTTATATTCTTTGTATATAATATAGATTTTGCAATAGGTTTGACATTTCAACATTAGCGACTCCAACTAAGGGAGATGTATTGGATATGGAATTTTAAGGGTTTTTAGTGAATTTTAGATTTAATGGGATTTAAGTGAGTTAAAGTGGATTTTAGAGAGTTTTGTTGATTTACAAAATATTTTATAAAATACTAACGGAAAATATTATAGTGATTTGTTGAGTATTCAAAATTGAGTAAGAAATCCACTTTGTTAGTATTAACGTTTTCTTATTCCTTAACCTTTTCTTTTGTGGAAATTCCTCTGCAGTCAAACTTTATTAAAAGATAAATTTGTTATTCGTAGGAAAAGTAAATCTCAGAACATAGAACGAAAGAGAGAGAGAGCTCCACAAGAACAGAAAACAAATTTACACAACTATTACTTGAGAACGACATTTTAAAACAAGTTTTCTAGAACAAGGATGTTGATGTGAGCAAGATGTTGATCTCGTGTAGAACAAATCAAGATGATGATGACGATGTTGAATAAAAGTTGCGAAGAAGTCGTCCCCTATTTCTAAAAAAGAAACAGAGAACTTTGACGAAGAAGATGATAAACGATGGCATAAGAATGAATTATAACAAGTTTTTGTTTAAGCATTTCCCCCAAAAAAATTTAAAACAAAGGCATAAGAATGAATTATAACCAATCTATAAATCCTTGTTCTATATTCGGAAAAAAGAATCAATCTAAACTTTTTTGTTCTACCAAGTTTTTAATCTATTACGATCCCATATTCATAGCATTTGTCTACGTCTTTGCAGCTATAGTTGCTCTCCAATTATTAGCATTCACTTTTTGTTGTTCTTGAGTGCCATGAAGATCTTCCTCATCAATATTTTTGTTATCTCCTTCTTCGATGTCACTCTGTTCCACACTAGTTTCCTCAAGAAGAAACGCATTTGAACGACATTCTTTACGAAGATAATTATGTAAAACAACACAAGCAAATACTAACTCCGCTTGCGTCTTATATGGAAAGGATGGTGCAGATTTGAAGATGAGAAATCTTGATTTGAAGATGCCGAAAATCCTCTCTATTACATTTCGCAAGCTAGAATGACAATGATTGAATAATTCATTTTGATTAAAAAAATAAAACTTTCCTGAGAGTTTATGAAGTACACGAATACAAATGAGCTAACTGAAAATTAATAATAAATAATATTTTTACGTAACGCAAAAGACGTACCTTGTGGAACTTCTAATTTGTTAGTACTGCGTGTTAGAGCATCATGTATTACCTTTGAGTCGTGAGCTGAGTCTTCTCATCCACTAAGAACGTATATAAATTCTACGTCAAAATTACATGCTGCTAAAACATTCTGTGATAATTGTCTTTTTCGGTTATGATAGCTAGCCACTATGGTCCATTTATCATTACCAGAATATGTGTTACGTCGATAGCCCCCACATAATCCTTTATAAAAAAAGTAAATACTAAAATTTTGTAATATTTGAAAGGTAGTTTAAGAAAAAATATTGTACCTTAAAATAAGGATAAAACTGTATGCTTTCCTTTATTTTTGTGGGCACGATAGATTCAAATTGAGCCATGTAACTTGGAACAAGTGCGTTTAACACTTTGAAAATTGTGTTAAAACTTAAACTTATTGAGAACCTTGACTTCTTAAATCTATCTTGAGCCTGGATATACCTCGAATTTTGACCAACGATGAACAAAAATATGGCAAGCATTTCTTCAACAAAAACAAGTCTCGTATCTTTTTACCTCATCTTCACTCTTAAAATAGTGCATAACTTCAAAAATGCATCTGGATACATCCGATATAAATGTCTAAAATGATCGAGATCTTCAACTAATGCCTTTTCTTTGTATTCATCTCCAAGTCTTGTAGTTGGTCGTCTAATTCGACATTATATTTGCGAAACATTGATTTGTGTCGTGAAATCTCGGATCTTCGCGGTGATTAACAAAACCAATAACATAGTATCAACATCAGTGTTGAAATTTTTTTTTCTTTTCCTTTTTTCTGATCTTGTATCTCGTCACATTCACGAACAATACGATCCGTTGACAAATCTTTTAGAAAACATAGTTACCATGTCTTAAAATGGCGAGAGTAGAATCATAAAAGTTTGATTACTATACTAGAAAATTGGTGAGAGAGGAGACAAATTATTAAAGTAAAAGAGAAAAAAAATGAAAACTGATATAAAAAAAATTGTACTTACGATGAAGCAGCGGAACCGGTGACTTACGATACGAAGAGAGGAAAATAAACGAAAAAGACAATCATAAACCTCATTTATGCTAAAGTCTTTCTTCCAAAAATTGGCCGCCTTGTGGAGCCTCTAAAATAGAAAAGATACGAAGAAGTTATAGTTAAAATATGCGGTTATAATTTGTAGTTATCTTGTACCATATATATATACTTGTAATACAAGAAACATAATGAAAAATTCTCTTTCTTGAGCCTTCTTTGTCTTCCTTTTTTAAATGTTTTATTCATCATGTGCTTCAATTGGTTTCTTAACATTTTTGAGATTTCATACAAAGTTTAGTAGTAATCATTGTGACATTTTTTTATCAAAGCACCTAAATGAAAGAAAAAAGAGGAAAAAGGGATTATTCTTCCTTTGATAATCAAAAGAAAACTCAGAAGGAGATCAAAATAAACAATATCAAATATAGGTAAAAGAATAATCAAAATCATAAAAGAATGTCAAAAGCTCAAACTTAAAACAAATTTCAAAATAAAAACCATCTTCAAGACTTCAATCCATGGTAATGCATCCAACTTCAACTACTTGGTTTACGAAGATTACATTTAATCATCCACAACGATATGCGACAAATATATTAACAAATCCAAATTTCATACCTAAACTGTGAACAAGGGTCATTGCCTCATAACGCAAGTCATCATCCAAATCAGGAATTTCTTTGATAGCATTCCATACATTATAGCTTTGTCCTCGACTTCTTTTTCTTTAGCTTCTTTTTCTCATCTCTTTTGTATGAGACCAAAGATTTGGCTACTGATTTCTGTCACTGAATTCACTTCATCACACTATGAATTATGAGCATCAGTTCTAGCTTTCTTCCTTTGTAAAAGCTTTTCTGCCATACCTTTTCTAGATGAAGAGAAAATTTGGTCTTCAGATGCATGTTGGTACAAAAATCCTTCTGAATCTTCCATCGTTTGAACAAAGCTTGTAATTTCGCCTTCGGTGTCTCCAGCTTGATAGGAGTTTGTATCAATGGTGTTGCCGAGTCCTATAGCATTTTGCCCAGTTGCAATATTCTGTCCAAATATTGTTCTTAAATCCTCAAAATCTTCAAATGTCTCATCATGTAGAGATCTATTTTCGGGATGAGCCTATCACAAAGAGAGAAAAATTAGTAACAATCATATAGTACCTAAGCAACACAAAAAAATTCATAAGGAAATGTTAGATATTTTTACCTTCAGGTAGTCATTCCACACTTCATCATCTGAAGTGAATTTCTTATTTTCATGCCCCCCCCTCCAAACCCATAACTAAACTTTGATACTTAGCCGTCAAGTTCCTCATTCTATTTCTATATTGGCTTTAGGTTTTTGTAGATCCAAGTTGTAGGTTTAGAGACGTTAATATTCTTGATTCCACTGTTGCTTTGTTAAATTTACCACTAGCATCGCGTAAACCCTAATTGATTGCATCCACTAGTAGTCTCAATAACATTTTGTGTTCGGGTTCTGACCAATGAGTGTATTGACCTTTACTTTTCACATCTTTTGAATCTCCCATTATGGTGTGCGAGATATCTTCCATCATGTATCAATAAAATAAAGCGATTCAGAGTAAAATTCTATAAACGTAGGTAAAGCGAAGCATCATCTAGAAGATGAGGAAAAAAAGTTGAATACATACCTTGGAAAGGGATGACAGATCGATTTGGTGGCCTCCCATGTTTGTAAAAAGTTTATTTGAGAAGAATAAGATCGATGATACATATACATACCTATGATTCTAAGCCTAGACAAGTAAAATAAAATGTCCATAATTATATTTTATTCTAAACTAGCAGCCCACACTTTTTATGGTAGAGTTATAACGTCTCAAGATTGGATGCAAACTTGTACAGGGATTTATAGAAGTTAACCTCGAACGAGGAAAATCCGTATGTCTTCTTGATTTGATCAACTGTGTTACCGCACACAAACTCACGAAAATGCTTGAAAAAAGTTTCTGCTTGGTTCATTACAGAGTCGAGTAGAATGTTTGCAGCTTTAAAGTCTCTATATATCACTTGTGAATTTGATTCATGAAGAAAAGGAAGCCCTATAGTTGCACATACTGTCACCTTATGTTCTGGTTGTCTCATATGGAGAATCTAGAGCATCTTTGCCACAACTCAAACCGACATCGAAGTTCATGGAAGATTTACGAAGAAAGAAGGACGAATATTCACCATCGTCGTCCTGTGATGGCTTATAATCTTTACCACTCCAAATCATGACGTTCTCTTTGTCAAATGTCACCAAGATGCAAGGGACCAAATCCTTAAAACACAAAAGTCAAATATTATTGTTTTCCATGTAACCATAGCAAGTCTCTTGGCCGCATACACATCTAACAACTTGTTTTTTGAAATTATAAATCAATTGTTAAATGTGAAAGAAGGTCAAAAATAATAGTTTGACATTCAAAAGCTAAATAATAATACATTACTTCCATAGTATTTTTTACCTTCACTACGGATGAAAATGAAGGTCAAGAATTGATTCTCGCACAGAGAAGAGTCCGTAGATCTTTGTCCCTACAATATATAGAGAAGATTCAAAATACTCACTTGATGACCGAAGAAAACAAATCTTGTAAGTAAACACCTCAAGTTATCGTTTTAAGACATAAAGAAAAACTCATACGGTTTCATTGGTGATCATAAACTAAACAATACCAAGAATAATTAACTTCATAAAATGAAGCAACAACATTATCAAATAGATCATTTGCTTGAAGAAACAAGAGCGAGAGAGAAGCAACTACAAAAAAAAAGAAACAGATCATGTTTAGAGATTTCTAACTATTATTTCAAATCCCAAGACTACACCACAAAGAAGAAGAAGAGAGGAGACTTGAGAGATGGGTTGGGGTAAAATTTATTTAGTGTTTTTTTGTTCAAACAGAAACTTAAAGCAAAAGAAGTGAAAGAGACAGGCATAAAGAAATATATCTCATCCTAAGCTTTGCTTCCATTTTCTTGTAATCCTTCTTCTAAAGCAAAAGATGCATTACAATAAAGAAACATACCGTTCTAAGCCCTAACACAGCCAACATGTCACGACAACAATGAGAAAATGGCCGAGAAATCGATGCCTTCAAGTGTTTCCCCTTTAGAAGCAGACGAAAACTCTCTAGCATTCTCAGTCGTTAAGACTTTCCCTTCCAAGCGTTTCATGGCAGACTCGATTGAGAGCCTGGTATGGGTAGAAGGCTCGTAAAATAGAGCGGTCATTAAATAGCCCTTGAGTATTTCACTCTGAGAAGAGCTCCTTTCGATTTTTTTGATTTCACTTTAGAGGTTTTGAAGAACGAAAAACGCTCGAGAGATGAGAAAAGCGAACCCTTTTGGGGAAGAATTTGCTTTAGCCATTGAATATTGATTGAGAAAAACTTGATTTGAAGTCTGAAAATTGTGATTCAAGATATGAATTACTGATGCTACTTTCTTTTGTGACCCTCTGTTCACTCTCGTTGTTCTTCGTCCTCGACTCTTTTGATTTTTTTCTTCTTGAATGATAGATTTTTTATTGGGTTTTTGTGCATCTCAAAACCACATCCATAAAGATGTGACTTTTTTCCTTCTATTCTCTACTAACGTATAAATGTAATGTCTCAAAAAATTACTTTTGCAACTTTATAGAAAAACATTTTTATGTTTTGAATAACAATGAACTTTGTATGTTTTTAACAACTTCTTAATTGAATAACAGTGGTTTGGAAATGATATAATATGGGTTTACATAAATTCCATTTTTAATAACACTGAATTTGAAAAGACATTTATAAATCATTAGTTCAATAACGGTGGATTTTAATAGAATTCCAAAAACCTCTAAAATTTCATATCCAATACACCCCACTAAATCAAACTAATAAGTTGACCACTTTAATTAACACGACTCGAACACCCCTATTCCGCTAACCTAGATCCTAATTGTTTAGGAATTTAGTTAGCCGGTTTCCCGAATCAAATCAATCTAAACTGAGGATTCCAAATCTTTTTTAAACCATATTGTTCCGAACCAAACCGATTTAACCCAAAAATCTTAAACCTTATTTAATCTTTTTCCTAACCTAATCTAATCCTAAACTAAGCAGCCATCATTTTCTTTTCCCCTCAAGTCAATTAACATTAGAAGAAAAAGGAGAAGTGATGGTGATGGTGATAAGTGATGTCGACGAGAAGAGGGAGATAGATGCGACCGTAGTGGCGGAAGGAGGGGACGCAATGGAGGAGAAGGAGAGACGGTGGTGTGGTGGTGAACGGAGAGGAGGAAGGGATGATGGTGGTCGCACGTGATGTAGGAACGGTGAGGAGAGAGAGAGGGAGCAAGTTGCGGAAGAGGAAAGAGGAGGGGATGCGGTAGCGGTGTTGGCGGTGAAGCAATATCGCGATATGGAGGAGGGAGAGAGAGACACCGAGTTCACGGTGAAACGGAGGAAGGAGGAGTTTTTCGGAGCGGAGGAGGAGGAGATGACCATCACAGATGAGAGAGAGAGAGNGAGAGAGAGAGAGAGAGAGAGAGAAAGAGGAGCCGACAGTGGAGATGCGATAAAGCGTGGAGGAGCCTCGGCGGTGATTGTAGAGATGGTGGATATGATGCAGAGTTAAGAGCGAGGAAGAAAATGGTGGAGGAGCTTTGCAGTGGAGACGGCGATGCTGCGGAGAGAGGTAGTGCAACCGACGGCGCAACGGTGGTGGAGGAGCACAGTGTCGACGGCGGTTCGGTGGAGAATCGAGAGGAGGCTAGGGTTTCGGGGAAACTAAGGGAGGAAGCAACCGAAACCTCAAGGGCCAAGGATTGAGGATAAGTGGGCCCTTCGCGGGCCAAAATTCAAAAAAGCCTTGGTCCACTGCGGAAAAAATTATGGTCCGAGTAGGAGTGAACCGAGATTGGCCGGTGGGCCAACAACCATTTCGGGCCGAGAAGGAGATCCAGCGGGAAACAGTTCAAGCCGGGAGACCGAGAGAGTTCTAGGAGTCACATAAGTATAAGAGCAACCCCGCAAGTCCAAAGCCGGGAATTCTCGAGTCACTCCCGCGAGTGCCACATTCCTCAGTAAGTAGTTTACTATTTCGCCCTTGGAACCGACTTTTCGTTTATGGAAGCTCCAAATATAACAAGTTTCCATATTTGGAAGATTTCCATTTTAAAAAAGTTTTTGTTTTAGACAGGTTTCTATTTTTGGAACTTTTCATTTATGGCAAGTTTCCATAAATGGAATGTTTCCATTTAGGGCAAGAGTTCTTTTTTGGGATGTTTCCATTTCGGAAAAGTTTTCATTTATGGTAGGTTTCTACAAATGGAAAGTTTCCTCTTTTTGGCAGGTTCTCATGCAAAGGTCTAACATGGGTTTCCTGGCCCAAACTTCTTTTTCGGAAGGGGAATCATCGAGGGCCAATAAGGCAGGGGAACCAACATGGGATAAGAAGGATGACGAAAGATCATCATGGGGTAAAAACCTAGGAGGAAGATCATCGGTCAGCCAAGCTGAGAGTTCATCTGTGTGGCCAAGGTGAGAAAGTTTTCGGTTTTTTTTCCATTTACCATTTGTTTAACTTCATTGGTCTAGGGTTAAATTCGGAACCCGATGTCGTGTTATAGTCTCGAAACCTAAAATTTATGTATTATGTATTGGAATTATATAAAGAATTATATGCCTAAGTCAGATTGCTTGATGAGTCGCTAAGTCGAGTCGCTAAGTCGAGTCTAGCCTAAAACCTGTGTGAACGCTTAAGTCCCTCAAATTTCTATGTCTAAGTTGGTATTGCTTGAGAGTTACATAAGAATTATTTTAGGTCTAAATGAATAAGGTGATGAGATTATGTGGCTGGATAATCGCCTATCCAATTTACGGGTGTGATGCACCCAACTCTAGAGCTAAAGGCCTTGGTGTGAGTGAGGATGTGCTTTCCCCTGTGAGTGGCGAGCCTGAGAGAAAGGTATCGAATTGGTTGAGTGCATCGTCCAAGATATTAGAACAAGGCGCAAGAGAACCTTATGGGATACCTGGTGCTCTAGGTCGTGATAGTTTGGGCGGCTGGTGAGTCGTTCCGTGTCTCAAATCTAGGAAGCGTTATATGCATGGGCGGTGAGCGTGTTGACTCATGAGATCGTGCTGGGAACTGACTTGCTTCGGGTTGATCGCCATGCCAGAGTGATATGTTTAGAGTCGGGGTTGGCTGGTACATGGTCGACGCATGGTTACAGAAAAGGTTTTTCAGAAAATTGATTTTTAAATTGAGTCTTAGAAGTTGAGGGAAAGAAGTTTTTAAAGGATTTTCAACTTACTATGCTTTTCATGCACAATAGATGTCTTGTTTGGAGATTTGGGTTTGGGTCTAGACTTTCGGGGTTAAACTAGTGTCGGGTGGGGCAGAGTCGAGTTTGTCCTCACTGAGTGGCTTGTTTGAAAAGTCACTCATTCCTCTCTTTTTCCCTTTTTTCTATTTTTGGTTTGGTGCAGGTTAGTGAGTTAGAAGTGACCCTTAACAGAAAAGTTGGTGAATTTCAAAGATTTGACGATACTAGTTGGTTAGCTCCCATCCCCCAGGATAGGAACGTTACAAAAACACTACAACAACATGGATCCAGAGCAAAAAATATATGATCATTGGTTTATTATAAAATAAGACTCGTTGTAAAGAGTGGTTGGATCATCTAGAGGTTGTTACTTGGTTTGTTTTCTATAGGATAGTCGTAGGATCTTATACTTATCCATTGGTGAAATGAGAATCAATTTCAGATTCTTATAAATGGAGAAAAGTGCTCGGAGTTGATGTAGCCATTCTACCCAATATTAAGGAAGTTGGGTATTAGTTGTTCATCTGCGTGTGACCAAGGTGAGGATGTACGTAACCTTCACTCAGTTCATATTCTTGTGTGCTTGCATTCGTCTAGGGTTAAACAGAAGCACTACCAATCTATATGTCTTGGTACATATATATTGTTTGTATTATGTATTGCTATGTCATATTGATTATGCGCCTAGAGTGCGATTGGTTGTTTGGTCACTGAGTTGAGCATAGGTAGAGTAAATGATTGTCATCACATATAACTGTTGAGCTAAATAAAGATTAGGATAATCGGTATCGCTTGGGAATTACATAAAAGATTGATATGCATGCTAATTGAGTAATGTGTTCTTTGTTGGATGTACACACATCTAGTTTAGTGGCGTGATGTGTCATGGTTGTAGGCTCAGGGCTATCGGAGGTTCTTGTGGGATAGCTCCTGTGACTCGTGGCTGAGGTTGTGGTTGGGAAGTGGATCGACGTGGGGGTCACGATGTAGTTGTGCCATTTGTGATTGATTGTGTGTTACGTGAAGGGATACAGTGGGCATGTGGATTTTGTCGTTGAGCTCGAGACTAAAGAACACTTGACTTGAGACTATGGGCTAAAAGATGACCTCTCCCTTGGTCTGCAATACCATTTGAATGATGTTAAGTAGTGAAAGAGATTGAGATGTGATTGAGTTGTTGATTCTAGTTGATACTATTTTGACTTGAGCTTCGGCTATTGATTTTTTATCCAAATGATTAGTATTTGCGTACGTGGTATGATATGTACTATTATTTGAGGTTTTGAGTTTAGCTCTAGAATTCTTGAAACTAAACAGGCATTTGAGGAACGTGGAGTTAGTTGCGTTCTCATTGGGTGACTTGTTTGAAAAGTCATTCACACTCTTATTTTCTCTCTTTTCTCTTTCTTATGTCATTTCTAGCATGTTAGTGAAGTAGAAGTGATGATTAAAGTTTCGCGTAAAGGTTTTGCAAAAACGGTTTGGTTGTACCGAATTGATTAACCCGGGTCTACCAGATCCAAATGCTACACTAACTTTGAAGAACTTGAACATGGTTACACAATTCACGAGAGACCTGTCTTCGTGTCAAGAATAGCGATGGACATTTGCGTTTAATTTGTGGTCCGGTTAATAAATGTTTACTTAAACTCAACAAAATCTATTTGGTTCGGTTTCAATTTGGTTGGCCCTAGCAAGTTAGTAAGTAATCAAAAACATCAAATCCAGATTTTAAGAGGTTGACGCCCGTTTTTAAGAGAGCAATGAACTTATTTTACATAATAACTATTCTGCTTATTGTTTATCAAAAAAAACTATTCTGCTTATTACATATCGTGTATATATATATATACATAGTTCTGCAAATGCAATTTTTAAAAAGTTTTGGCAAATGGTTTTGTTTAGGTGTGTGATGTGACTTTGTGGGTTAATGCCGGTGATCGATTGTCTCACCCGGTGGATTTATCCTCCCATATTATACAACAAAGCTTTCGGTGTAAAAAAATCGCATTTTTATGAACTTCCGATATTAGTGGTCGTGGGTTAGCATGACTCAGAGTATCAAATTTTAGTTTCCGAAGTTGTGATTAGTATTTTTATGGATCTCAAAGAGAGTTAAAGCGATTTATACACAAAAAATTTTAAAACGTCGACAATTGATTCATCTGTATTCTGCAAACTCCTCACGGTTCTTTAGGTTATACTTATACACAAATCAACAACTTCAAAAACGCCACATGGCACGAGAGCTTCTAACTTTAAAGAGGCCAAACAAACAAACAAACAAAAAGGTTCATCACATGAATCCAACAAGAGGAATGTTAACGGCCGCGTAACCATCGTGAGCTGCTGGAAGCGCCGGTGGAGGCTTACGGAAAGCTTCTTCTACTGATTCAGCCACGGCGGCGACAAAATCGACAGCAATTTTCATCAATTCGATGCAAATCTCTAGCTTTTGTGACAACATTTTTGTATTTTTGCGCTTTTGTGAGGCTTTTGTTTCTTCTTCCCTTTTATATTTTCCGCGTCTTGAGATCACTTGTCTTTGTGAAGTCTTCACTTGCAAATGCCGAGGTATATTTATACACGCACACGTTGAGCCATGCAATTATTTGTATCGATTTTATGATAAATTTAATAATTGGTTGACTGATATGACACGTGTCGTTTTGATTCGCTACAATTCTTTTCTCGGAAGATGCTTGCTTCCATTGTACTTTGGTTGATACGAAGAGCCAATATTTCTACCAAGAGCCAACATAACTTGGGGGCATTTCTTTACTTACATGTGTAAATATATTCTAAAAAGATATATTTAGGCTCCTACTAGTTTGAGTGATACGGAACAAACGGATTAAAAATGATTTTTATTAGCAATATTTAGCTGAATTAATTAGCCACTAAATCTAAAAGTAAAATTAAAGATTTGCTAGCTTTTACTATAACTAATTTAGTCTCGAAAATGATTTATAGTATAATTTAGGGTTCAAAATTGTAAAAATGTATATATATATGGGCAATTCTCAAATATAGTACATTTTCTCATTTTCTGGACACACTTAGCATGTGGCTTAGGGTTTTCCACGTGTAGCATTTTTAAAATGTTAGAATGATCATTTTACCCCTGACCATTTTTAAAATGTGGCTTAGGGTTCTCATTTTCCCTAAACCCTAAACCCTAAACCCTAAATCCTAAACTCAAAATTAGACAGGGGCATTTTCGGTATACCGTGTGTTAAATATGCTAGGGTTAGGAATTTTGGATTTGTATACTACATGTGGTTCAAAAACACAAAAATGTGCTATCTAAGGGAATTTCCATGTATAAAATCCACGTGAAATGTAAGCTAATTATGATATTATTGAATATAATTTACACACGGTATGTGTATCTCTAGTATATACGTGTTTCGTTGAATGTGGATGAGGATGAAAATTATGCACCAATAGGACACGAGGGCATCAGGACAAATATGATGTTGTTTTGATTAACTTGATTGGATATATACTACTTTTAAATTTCATATGTTCCCTTTGCAGTGTAAGGCTGACTAAGATCTTGATTAATATATACATATATATACATCTCCTGATGTAAGTTGATACTTTACTATGAAGAATCAAATAATTCTCTATCTTTAAAATCAAAAAAGTGTTGATCAGAAAGTGCATGAGATAGTGATTATTAATTATAACTTTACACCCGATGACCCGAATGATTGGTATTTCTTTATTGCATAACATCTGAATCTTTAAGTTTGCGATATTTGCAAATAACAACATGGCTTATTACCAAACAACTTGAAGTTCCAAAATCATATTCGAATCTAGCTAATCCAGTTTCAAATCAAACTAATCACCAAAACGAAGAAACTATCACAAAATCAAACTAATAGTTTAGTTTCATTCATTTATTCGAATTTTCACAAATCTAGCTATAAAAATCCCTAATTAAACTTTAAAAACAAGTGATCCGGAATAAGAAAACTAGGGTGTTTTAAATAATAAATCAAGGATCCGGGATAATATAATGTAAGATAATCTAATTAATGGGATTGAAATGCAAATCAATATAGTAGTCGATGGAAAGTAGCACCTATCCCAAAAAATACATAAGTGAGAATTATTTAGTGAAAAATTGTTGCAACCTACAAGTAGATTAATTAAACAAAACAGCAAAATTAGCTAAACCATATGTTCTAAGAGTCTATGAGAAATATTTGTTAGAGAAGAAATGTTTGTTAGAGAAGAAAATGAAAACAGAGTTTATTGATTGTGACTCACGTTACAATGTTTCTTTATATAGAAGACGATGATTTCTACTAAACCGAAACTCTAATACTACAAACCATATAGTAAACCGGCCTAACCAACATTTCACACTAATATCCTCCCTCAAGATGGCAAAGGAGTGAATAGTAAAAGCATCGGCTAGTTGTAGATCTGTCCGAATGTGAAGTGTTTTAATCAAACCACATTCAACACATTCTCGTACCTTATGACAGTCCAACTCCACATGTTTAGTGCGTTCGTGATACACAACATTATTAGCAATATGAATTGTTGCAGTGGAGTCACAATAGAATGCCACAGGCTTCTGTTGATGTATGTTGAATTCCTTAAGCAAATTAACCAACCAGATGATCTCTTTAAGAGCAAAAGCCATTGCTCTATACTCTGATTCTGCAGAGGACATTGACACGGTTTGTTGTTTCTTGGACTTCCAAGATATGAGTGACTGACCAAGAAACATACAATAACCAGATGTAGATCTGCGAGTATTAATGCAAGAAGCCCAGTCTGCATCAGTGAAACCTTGAAGAATCAAATCAGATTTAGCAGAATAGAACAAGCCTTTCCCAATAGTCCCTTTCAAGTAATGCAAAACCTTGTAAGCAGCTTGTAGATGAGACTCTTTAGGAGCAGATGAAAATTGACAAAGCTTGTTTACTACAAATGTGATGTCAGGCCGTGTGATTGTGAGATACATCAGCTTCCCTATCAACTTTCTGTAAGTCTCTGGATTAGAAATTACAGGCTCATCATTGTTCTGACTCAACTTCTGGCTAGGATCCAATGCTTGATGGTTTACAAGCCAGCAAACCAACATCATCAAGCAACTCCAGTGTACACTTTCTCTGATAAACAACAATACCAGAACTTGATCTAGCAATTTTCAGGCCAAGAAAATATTTCAAAGGCCCCAAGTCTCGTAGCTTGAAATGTTTCTTCAAATCAAGTTTCGGCTGAGAAACATCTTCCTCATTGTTGCTGGCAATGACTATATCATCAACATAAACTAAAATAGCCATGAAATGTCCATCAAGTGATCTTGTAAACAGAGTATGATCAACCTGAGACTTTCGAAAACCAAGGCTAGTTAGAGTATTGCTGAATTTGAGAAATCATTGCCTTGATGCTTGTTTTAATCCATAAAGTGATTTCTTCAACAAGCACACAACATTTGGAGGAAGAGTTTCACCTGGCTTTGGTGTATAACCAGGAGGAAGATTCATATCAATTTCCTCATCAAGTTCCCCATTCAAGAAAGCATTAGAAATGTCAAGTTGATGAAGAAACCAGTTCTTAGCTGCAGAAACTGCAAGTAAAGTCTTGATAGTGTTCATCTTAGCAACTGGAGAAAAAGTATCAACATAATATATGCCTTCTTCCTGAGTATACCCTTTTG
>OVAN01005785.1:0-22753 GCA_900406275.1 Anastatica hierochuntica | reverse complement strand
ATCAAAGGTCTTAAAATCCTACCAACTATTTCAGGTTCTCAGAAACCTGGCAAATCAAGGGTCTTAAAATCCTACTATCAATTCTAGGTTCCCAGAAACTTGAATCTTAAAGGTCTTAAAATCCTACTATCAATTCGAGGTTCCCAAAAACCTGCTCATCAGGTCTTAGAATCTTTTACCTCAAATTCAGGTTCGCAAGAAACCTGTTCACCTAAAGGTCTTAAAATCCTTTACCTCAACTTCAAGTTCCCAGAAACTTGAATCTTAAAGGTCTTAAAATCTTACTATCAATTTAAGGTTCCCAGAAACCTGAATCTCAAAGGTCTTAAAATCCTTTACCTCATAATTCAGGTTCCCAAGAAACCTGTTCATCTAAAGGTCTTAAAATCCTTTACCTCAACTTCAGGTTCCCAGAAACCTGAATCTTAAAGGTCTTAAAATCCTACAATCAATTTCAAGTTCCCAAAAACCTGAATCTCAAAGGTCTTAAAATCTTTTACCTCAACTTCAGGTTCCCAGAAACCTGAATCTTAAAGGTCTTAAAATCCTACTATCAATTTCAGGTTCCCAGAAACCTGAATCTCAAAGGTCTTAAAATCCTTTACCTCAACTTCAGGTTCCCAGAAATCCGAATCAGAAAGGTATTAAAATCCTACTATCAATTTCAGGTTCCAAGAAACCTAAATCCAAAAGGTCTTAAAATTCTTTACCTCAATTTCAGGTTCCTAGAAACCTGATAGACAAAGATATAAAAACCCTTTGCCTCAATTTTCACGTTCCCAGGAACCTAATACTCGAAGGTTCCAAAAATCTAACGCTCATGGGTTCCCGAAAACCTACCATCTACCTAAAGGTTCAGAAAAGACATAACATGCGAATAAAGGTAATAAAAAAAATTGAACATGCAAGTCTGAGCCTCTCATGGAGATCTTTGTAATCTTGAAGCTCAACTAAGGGTATTCAGGTAGGCCTGAACCACCTAAAGAAAAAGTCAAAAAGGAGCCAGACTCCTGCGGAGACCTAAATCTCCCAAACGATCTCTCGAACCAGCTTGCTAAGTAATTACTTAATTGAATAGCTCTTAAGCATCCTCATGTAAACATATAAGTCATAGGAGCAGATAAAGGTCAATAACAAGGACCCGATTCGTATCCAAGACCTCAAGATCTTGCTCTGGATGCTGGGGGCAACTGTTGAGCCCAAATCTCACCCTCTTCAAGGCCTAGTATAAACAATAAATCCAAGAGAAAATGCTGTCAAAATCAAGGTACCTAAGGTCCAGGTACCTGAGGTCCAGGTACCCGAGGTACAGGTACCCGGGGTACAGGTACCTGAGGTCCAGGAACTGGAGGTTCAGGTTTCTGATCTTCCGCCTATACAAAAGGCTGAATGAATCAGGTCTCGAAAGAATATAAAGTAACAAGCTTTGGACCGAGTCAACACGGTGGTTGAAGATCCCAAAAATTTAGGAGGAGATCTTGGAAGTTGTTGTAACAACTTCAGGTCTCGAAAATCATTATAAAAGGAAGGGAGGAAAAAGAACAACTCTCTCTTCGGCCACATTTAGAGACCTAGACTTAAACACTTTATTCTTTTTTTGTAACAAAGATCCAAAAGATCATCGTTTATTTATTTTCTTCTTTTGTAATCATCAGAATCCTCTTGTAATGATCAACATATTTCATTGATCGAGAAGATCGATTTCTTATTCGATTCTTATGTAATACTTTTGTCAGTATCAATCCAAATATTCGATTTATCCACCAATAGCTCATACGGGATTTAACCCACGAATTTCTTCTTCCTCATCTAAACATTAATAAATTCAAGTGTGGATTTCATGATCCACACTTTACTTTACTTATGTTTAGATGTAATTGAGACTTGTGACACCCCACCTAAATCAATCTCATTAGACATGGAATTCTAGTGTATTCGCTTTATTTAGGTTTTAGCTAGTCAAGTCGTCAAATCCATTGGACGATACCTCAAGTACTATAGCTCGACACCGTTCTCTTTTGGAAATCGTTGGGCTAGCTTAGGGTTTATAAATTTAAGCATGCCATGGCGGGCAGTGAAAGCCGTCCGCGTCAACATTGACTAAACCCAATCAAGATCCTAACATTTTACAGCCACAATTGGTTCCTTTTGCTCTTTCTTATACACTTTTATATGCTTTTTAGAGACTGATTTTACCCTACTTTTCAAGGGTATCATTTTAATTTTTCTATTAGCCTCAGAGAACCGATTTCTCTCTACTTTTCTAGGGTATCATTTTATTTTTTCTATCGATCTCTTTATTTATTATTATTTTTTAATCACGTTTGGACTTGTTTGCTCATTCATTGCCTTACATCCAAAATCGATCAAATATGAGCATCTTTTTGAGGATTTATCTTAAAAAGGAAAGAGGGGAACCATAGACTAATGTTTTTGAATTTGAAGAGAAGTCTTATTCAATGCATACCAAGCCTCAAGTGTTGAGTGGCGTAGGATTCCCCGGATATCAATTGATATGGTGCCTTGGTTAGTTGATCCACCTGAGCTTTCCCAAATCTCTAAACTGCAGTCAAGCAATGGCACTATGGAGACTAGTCCTTAATCACTTGGTTTGTTTAAAGTCACGCTTGTTTCCGTAGTGTTTTGACTCAAGAAAGTGAGGAAGGTACTGAAAGCTAATGTAAAAGAGAGGGAATAGGAGTTACTAGGCTTCTTGTCGAAAATATGAAGAGTTAGACCGTCATTTTTGATGTTTCAGTAAAACGAAATGAATAACAATGGTCCATTTTTGCAATCTAGAAAGACTGCTCTGACCAAACTGAAAACTTACTACAAAATAGAAAATTTGGTTAGTAAAATTGAATTAGAAAGGCTGAAGCTCATACCAATGTTGTTATGGCCGAGTTTGGTCTCTTCACAATGCTCGGTTTGGCTCATCTTGATGAGAAACTGGCTGGTACAATTGTGACCGTTCCAAGCCTGTTTTTTCTTGAGAAATGCCTTATTCATATGCTACTAAGTAGTAAATTGTTAATTTGACGGAGCTTGATTTGGTTTTGGCCGAGTTTTTCTTTGGTTTCTAGCTAATCACGCGCTCAGAAGTGATGTATGAGCGCTTCCAAGTCTGCTTAGGCTTTTCTTCATAAAATTTCCACTTTATCCGAGCGTTTTCAGCAGAAGTGTTGGGCCCGGATTTAGCCCACTTGCCGAGGGCCCATTACGTTGATAAGGCTTGGCGACATAAAACTAGGAAGACTTCGTTGACTCAGAAGTTCTTATTGACCTAAAGGGACCAGATTATGTTTTGATCAATACGCCGAAGCAGAAGGCCGAAGGAACGAGGCTTCGGACGAGTGAAGGTGATGAGAGCTTGACCAAGTCAAAAGTTGTTAGGGAACCCGAAGATTCAGGAGAAGATTTCAGAAAGGATAAAAACAATTTTAGATTTGGGAATCAACTATTTAAAGAGAGGAGAAAAACCTAATGAAGGGCGGATTAGGAACAGGAGAAGTAGATTACGACTAAACACTTTTAAGCCATTTTTCTTATTCTTGTAAACGAGAGGGCAATCTTTCATATGATTATTTCCTTGTAATCATTAAAACATTTAGACACCTCAATATAATCATTCGATTTATCAAATAGTTCTTACGAGATTCAACTCACGGATTTCTTTCTCATCCCAGTTCCTATTACAAATCTGAGTGTGCATTTAGTTGCCCAAATTTTGGCGCCGTCTATGGGGAAGAGGCATTGAATCCTTGACTTGGAGATGAATCCAATTGACCAAGACGTGAATCGGACGGATTTCTATTCCTCGACACCGAACCCTAGCTCATCGAATCACAGAGGCTCTGGCCTCCCAACTGCAGAGCCTCGCCGCTTCGATCTCCAAAATGAATCCCCAACCTTTGATAGAGTCTGAATGCGACTCAGTGAGTACATGAAAAACCTCACAAAGGCTCTCCAGCGATGCTAACCCGAGGCATCTGGCCCTCGAAGAATCTGAACGACATACCTTTATCGGGTTTCTACCTCCGGCACCTGCTACGAATTAGTTGTCGGCTTAGCTTTTTGAGATCCGTTAGATGATGCTACAACTGGTAAACAGAACCCAAGAGAACGAATGCTTGGTTCACCAGTTGGTGTCTCGCCAGAAGCAAGTCGAGTAGGAAACGAGGTCTTTGGCTCCATCGTCGCAGCCTCCGTAACGTCGAGTCTCCGACCCTTGTTTCCCTCGAGGTCGCCTGGATTTTCCCCCTGATAACACGATACCCGAAGAGCAGGGACCTTCTTTCCAGACACCTGTTACGGGAGTGGTCCCTGCATTCCAACTTCCAGCTATCACTATAATGGGGACTAATGTTGCTAGCACAAGTTCGATGCCTGCTCATGTCCCTCTACGAGCGCCTAACCAGAGTCACCGTATGCTTCCACCATCGCCTATACTCAAATCTAGAGGAAATGTCTCGATCCCGTTCGGTGGTTGAATCTCAACCTCTGCCCACCAAGTTCGAGATCAACCCCTTGATTTGGGGACTCTGGGATGATCATATATTGTAACAGCAACCTACCCGAGTCTCCCAGCTGACCACACTCAGCAAATAGACCCAGGAATCCGAGAGAGGCTCAACTCCCCTGCTACCTAGGTACACGATCAAGCCTGGTTCTCACGGCACCACCAAACCAGGTACCTATTGACGATTTAGTTGTCCTCCAGTTAAATGGATCCGACACTATCCCAAGATACATGGAAAGAACTCATGCAACTCTTCAAAAGTTGAATGCTCAGGTCCACAAGGCCACAAGTTCAACTCCCGAAATTGAGAGTATAATTGAGGAAACATGTGGCACTCCATTTACGGATAGAATTGCGAACTCTTATCTCAGATATACAAGAAAAATTTGGATTTTCCGAATATGACGGAACCTCTGAACCTAAAGCTCATCTAGGAGCCTTTAGGCTAGCTATCGTTAAAACACACTTCGCTCCTGAAGAATGGTTCTCAAGCCTCAAACCAAACTCGATAGAGAGCTTTGATCAACTAACTAATGCTTTCAGAAAGCAACATTCAGCCCATATCATAAAACAGGCTTCTGAAGCAGATCTCTGGAAGATCAGGCAAGGAAATGGGGACATGCTCCAGGTATACATAAATAAATTCAGAGCGGTCAGAACCAAACTCTCAAACCATAGCGACGAGGTAGCTATCGAAGCTCTCCAAAGAGGACATTGGTATCTGTCAGAGTTTTAGTATGAGCTAACAGTGAACCCTCCTCCAACAATCGATGACGCACTGCACAGGGCATTTGATGTGAGAATTTGTTTCTCAATCGAGTTTACTCCCAAACTCAACTCTATGCCTCAAGTGCAAGGCTAGTTGTTATAGTAATAGGTATCAAATCCACACAGAGCAACTATTCACGCAATCAATCTTATCAAGAGTTTCATGATTTAAGCTTAGCAAGAGTAAATGGTTCTAGTTTTCAAATTAACTATTAAAGCAAGAGAAATAACTAAACTAGATTCAAGGAATAAAAACATGCAAGCAATGAGTAAGGCTTACGATCAAGTGACCTAAAAGTTATTTAATGCAAGGATTGGGATAAAGAAACTCAAATCAAAGGCAAGGCAAAGGATCAACTAGTCCACTCTCATGGTCCTAATCCATTCAACAATTCCTAATTCAATTTAATCTCTCAATAGTGATCAAGCAATTGCTAATCATTAAACACAATCCAAAAGTCTACTTAGAACCTTAATCATATACTCTCATAGGCTAAGAATGCTAAGCATGATTTAGATTCTTGGGCATTTCATCAAACACCTTTCGGGTGTGAAAGCCTTAAGATCTAGGATTTGATTGATCACTTCAAATCTAGCTTTAAATACCCCTAAATCATGTGAAACTATAATAACCCAAACTCTAACATCATTAATAGCATCTAGATCTAGCTTGATCTACCTAACCCATGCTTACATTTGATCACTACTCACTAGACACACTTAAGAAACTAATAGAATCTAAAGCAAAGCCAATAGCATTCATCGAGAAAGAAGAAAAGAAAATAAAGATGCAAACTTTCAATCAAAACAAGAGATTTCTCTCTTGAATCCAAAACACATACAAGGTTCTCTAGAAAAATGAAAGCTTAGGGTTTTTAGAGTTTTAGAAGTTTTATTTATAGAGTTTAAGAAGTTGGGTCGGGTTGACCCGGGACAAACCGGGTCAAACCCATGATTTTAGCTGAAATATGAGCTGCTGGCGGTCCAGGAATGCGGTGCAGACCGCCAGCAGAAGAGGGTTGGTCCGCCAGCTTTGTCTTGAAGCTTGGCTGGCGGTCCAGAAGACAGTGCAGACCGCCAGCAAGAGGGGTTTCAACCGCCAGCTTTGATCTGGAGATGGCTAGCATTCCAGATTGCTGGTGCAGTATGCCAGTCAGAAGACCTTCGCCCGCCAGACTGTCTTTTAGGTGTTAGAGCTTCCCGTTTTTGCTCTTCCGAGTCCCTTGGCTCATCCATTGGTCTTCACGGTGACCTGAAATAGGGTAGAAAGGAGAATAAGAATGCACAAATGCAACACCTAGGACTCCTATATGAACTTTCCTAATCTAGACTCGAAAGAAGGCTTGAAACATCCTAAAAGACCTCAAAATGCAAAGAAATCTCTAGTAAATGCTAAGTTATTTCATGCAAAATATGATAACATTAACTCCCCCAGACTAGAATCATGTTTGTCCTCAAGAAATAGACAAGGACTTAAGTCCGAGAAAGAGGTTTAAAAGTTGGGAACTCATAGCCTAAGGGTTATACGAAGGGTGCCCAAACAAGATCCTTAGGAAGATGTAGCATATAGCAAAAGTCGAGTCTAGTCTCTTGTACTTAGCCATAGCCTTTCCAAGCCCCAATTTACTCTAAGTTTCGAGACTAAGGCAAACACAAACTATCGGCTCATCCGACTCGTTAACATTCATTTATATTCAATTAAGTGCGATCTCACTATGGACAATGAATCAAAACCGTTTGTCTTGGTGAGAAAAAGTTTAAAGAAGTCAGGATTAAGGAGGTTTCACAAACTTAAGACTTTAGTGGTTCACTCATAAGAAGAGTAGTGTGAGACATTGTGTAAAAGCAAGGGAGAGAAGAACAATTAACACATACAAAGAATTGGCTTCCACTAAAGTCTCCAATCCCTTTGTTCATCCTTACTCTACCCAAAAGCTAAACATCTCTTACTCCCAACCACAATCAAGCTTTTTCTTTCTTTTCGTGCCTTTTCTTTAAGGCTCAAACACCAATTCTTTCTTTTTCACGTAACACTCTAAGGATTCCTTTACTCTTAGCTCTTCTCCGTCTTTAGAAATGTAATCCACAAATATATTTTCTCTATTCTCTATTTTTTTTCCTTTTTCATTTTCTTGTAGACTTTTAACCTTCTTTAAATCTTCTTAGAGCTAGACTTATTCTTTTTTTCTTCACAACTTAGAGTGTTATTTCCTTTACTTCTTTTCTTTTTCAATTTCTTTTTTCATAATCACAATCCCAAATTACTTAACTCATCTTTGAAAATCTACTTACCCTCCTTATCTAAACTAGTCTTAAATCGAGACTAACTCTATGGAAGCTTTTTCTTTGTCGTTCTTCTACTTACAAGCATTTTCACATGTGCACACTTTCAAGAAAAGGCCTCACTCAAATGAAATCAATGGAGGTATAGAAGTAAATGGTTAAGATTCAAGGGAGGGGTACCATCTCAATGATGAAGATGGCCATTTGGATCAACAAAGAGAGTGGTTAAAAATGCGGTATTTGATCCAAATGTTTATGATTATCCACGGTTAAGCATTCAAAGTCTAAAGTGAGAAAAATAATGCCAAGTTTTAAGGTTCAAGTTCTCTAGAGTCAAATGAGTTTTCAAGTTGGATTTACTTAGAGGAACTTTCAAACGGGGGAGTATTAGTTATGGATTTTCCATTTTTTTGCTTGGGCTCAAGGTACATGATACAACTAACAAGGGTTTTGGTTGGTTCCCTAAGCATTAGCCGCTTACAAGGCAATTTAATCATTGTTCCCCTATGAAAATGCATCCTAAACGCTCTAAGACTCAATCCTAATATCATGAATATGAGAAAGGCAACTATATGCTTCTTTTTTCAAAATTTTCAAATTTTTCGATTTGTTTTTGGTTTTCTATGCCATAAATATTAACAATGCAATCCTAGATCTTATGAGGCTCAAAGAAGTGAAAAAACAAGACAAAACAACTAAAATGATGATTAGCAACCATTCTCATCCCCCGGACTTACTCATCACTGTCCCGGTGAATGAATAGAATCCGACGAAGGAGACCAAACCACAAATCAAATAAGAGAAAATAAAAGGAGAAATGGTATTTACAATGGAAGGGAAGGTACCTTGAATCACCATTCGGAGGGGTTGTAAGCTTGTGGCCTTGGAACCTTGAAGTAGAACTTCTTTGGGAGGCAGAATTGGATGCCATCGTTAGTCTTCGTTTGTGTGAAGCGGCTATTGGGTAGAAAGAAACAAAGAGGTGTGTCGTCGTTACTTGTAAAAGCGTACATGAGTGAATGCTCGTTGTAACGACCCGTAAATGTCCTTAACCTCAATAGATATGCCTCATCCATGTATAGTCTCTCTGTAATCTCTTCATAGAAGTTGAAGTTGATTGAGGCATAACGGAAGAGTGGAGTGAGCATGCCACCGATGTGTATTTCGTCTTGTCCATATCGATCCAGGCTCACCCGAATGCTCATGAGGTGTAATAAGAAGGCGGATCATTAACACATTTCAAAACCGGAGAAAGAAATAGCTCTACCAACATGGTTGTGAATCTTATATCCTATCGCTTCGTAAGGAATACCCATTTCCATCGGGGTTGACCACCCGAGGTGTGCTCTTGCGAACATGGTGTTACCAAGTAACCTCATGGCATAGTGGATTGTGGGTTCTTGATCTTGGACATCTTAGCGATTAGGAGATCGTAGTCTTCATCGGTTGCGATGTTTCTCCAAAGCAGGGATAGTTGGTGGAATTCCGGAGGTACACTAAACTTTCCTGTCCTTGGGAAACCATACATTTCACAAAACAGGTTGAACGTCATAGAGTACCGATTTGGCCCAATTCGAAAGTAGATCCTCCCACTTTCCCCTTCTTCTTCTTCTTCATAGGTCACAGTGGCGAGGAATCGGCGGGCGAGCTCCGGATACATTGCTTCATCCATTGTCAAAAGAATTCGGACGCTCATCTTTTCTAGCAACCCGTCAACTTGCTCATAAATTCCCATTCTTCGCATTACTTCTTCATTTGCGAATCGTGTGGGGTGGAGATCGAGTTGACGAAGCTCGGTTAAGCGTACTATCTCATCACTTGTCCACCCCAATAATGCGGTTCCCTGAATCCTCTTTCCTCTCCTTGAGGAACTTGCTTGTCCCCAATTCGCTTGGTAAGAGGCATAGCTTTGTTGAGTGTGCTCATAGGTTGCCATTGTACCTATAAGGGTCAAAAGATATGTGAGTCTAAAGATGTAGGTAAGATGATGGTGCTAGAGAGGAGTGCTCTAAGAGCGTAGCTCTTCATCTTGCTAAAAATCATTATCTCATGCCACCATAAAGATTGACTCAACCCATTTCTTAAGGTATCAAATAATGATACTTCAAAATCCAAAATTCAAGCAATTGGGTTTTACCATGAAACGATGATCAACAAAAAAATGTTCATGAGAAAATTAAATAAACCTCTTAACAAACGCCAATCAAGTCTTTGAACCCTTAAACACCTATTGCAACCACAATATTTCAGTTTCCCCAAATTTCATTTTTTTTGCAAAATCCTCAAGAACTCGAACTTTGAAATCCAAAGTCTCAACAATCTCAACACAATCTATGAAGTTATGGCTATAGGAAACATTTACCTAAGCACAAATGATCTTAATCAATAGAAGTTATAAGCTTGGAGTTACCAAAATCTCAAGATGCTATAGATTGAGTAAGAGAGAGTGATGAGAGATTACCTTTGTTCTTTGAGAGGAACTAAATATAAGATGAAACTAAAGCAGGAATTATGCAAAAGGATATGATGTTTTTGAAATTTAAAGGAGTGAATTCAAAGAATTTGGTTTTGGAAGGGGAGAGGAAGTAAAAATTTGGTGTTTTCTTCAATGGAGTTCGAGCAAATGAAGAGAGAGAGAGAGAGAGATGAAGTGGGTTTAAGAAGAAAAAGTGAGTTTTGGGAACTTACCTGGTGGCTGGCGGTCTGGGAAGGCGGTGCAGACCGCCAGCCAGAAGGCGCTTAACCGCCGGAAGCGTGCTGAGAGGAGTTGGCGGTCTAGATGCGTGGTGTGAACCACCAGGCATAGGATCCTTAACCGCCAGGGTTGAGCTGAAGAGAGCTGGCGGTCCATAGGCGTGGTGCGGACCGCCAGGCAGAAGGTCCTTAACCACCGGGATTCCTCCAATCATGCCTTGCTCCCAAATTTTGTTCTTTAACACCTGCAACCATAAAAATCAACCCAAACCTAAGTTACTTAAGGACTAGATACTTTAAAATATATACAAGGATATCATTGGAATGCCTTCCGAGTGCGCTGTTTAACGTCACTAAGCTTGACGATGCTTCCTTTCTTGATTAGTTGGTGGTGGAAGGGGCCTCCTCGGTGTTCTTTTCTTCCTTGTTGTACGTCTTGAGATTGATCACCCTACAAGCCATTTCCATCTTGTACATCTAGCANCAAGCCCTTGTCTAGAACCCACTGAGGAAGTTTTGTTCTTGCCCTCGAGAATGGCTTGGACATTCCCTTACACTTCACCTTATATTCCACCACATTGCCTTTGATGTCCATAGGAATAAGCCGTATGGAAGGCACTATTTTTGTTTCCTTCGAATCTCCCATTGGAATTTCCCTTAGGCACTCCTCAACATCATAATACCCAAATAGCTTCTTGAAACCCTCAAAAAAGTCGAATTCTTCCGGTGGCTCTTGATTCTTTGTCACTTCTTGGAAAAACAAACTATCACTTAGATCAAGAAATTCTTCCTCTATTCCTCCGACCTCTTGAAAGTCCCTCGAAGTCAAAGTACCAGAAATCTCGTCTCGTGCACTAACCATTTTGTAGGATACTTCGGGGTCAATGTTTTGAAGAATAACTTCCTTCCTTTTAAAGTCGATCCTCGCCCCAACGATTTCAAGAAACGGTGTTCCTAGTAGCATAGAAAACTTACCTTCACCCAATATCTTGACAAAAACGAAATCCGTAGGGATTATGCAATTTCCAACCCTCAAAGGATAGTTTCCCTATGGGTTTCTTTATGGATGAGTCTCCTAAAGCTATTGGACATGTGGGCTTCATTGCCTCCTTGATCAAAAATTTGATGATCATGTCGGATGAAATCACATTGACACTCTCTCCCATGTCTACTAAAGCTTCTTCCTTAAACACCTCTTCCAATAAACACGGTATCACAAAATTCCCGGGTTTCACCACTTTCTCAAGAACTTTCACCTTGATAGAGGGGGTAGCACACCATGCTTTCTAGCTAGCGCTTCAAGGCTTTTCTTCCTTAGCTCATACTCCTCTATTCTAGCCTTGAGCTTTAAGTTTCTTGTAGCTAGTTCCCTTAAACCGGAAGACACAATATCCACCTTGTGTACCGGAAGATCGAAGTACTCCTTGATTTGTTGCTTAATGAATCGTTGGGGATAAGGAAGAACCAGCTTATAAGATTCCTCATCCTTGAGAAACTCTAGTACATGCTTCTTCTCCTTAGTTGTAACCTTATCACCAAAAGCTTCCTCGGCTTATCTTTTTGGCTTTCTCGAAGACTCATTCACAAGGGTAGTTGTCGCCTCTCGTGGATTGGATTGGGCAACGATCATTATCTCATCAACACTTTCAACCTCAACCTCTTGGAATAGCACATCATCGTCTTGATAACGGATATTTCCATCATTATAAACCTTACACCCAAGGAGCTTTTCAAATTCATTAACCACATCCTCATGACAATGGTCCAATGCGGCTTTCTCAAAGACCATGTTGCAAAAGTCTTTTGGATTTACTTCGGGTTTACCCGGGAGGATTCCTTTACCATTATTCTTGGAAGAACTAGCAATTTGGGAAACTTGGTTGTCTAGAGTTTTCATGTGGGTGGCTAGATTCTCAACCTTCTTGTTTAGATCACACCAAACCCCGTCAATCTTTTGATTCACATCTCCCATCTTTTTATTAAGATTAAAAGCGGCCTTTTTTTGCCCTTCCAAGACTTGTTTCAAAAGGGTTGTGTTCTCATCCTCTCATGGGGATTGAGTAGATGAATTTCCCGAGTTAGAGAGAAACATGAAAGATCCCTTTGGAGGGAAATTTCTTGGGGCTTCTCCTTGGGGCCTATCCTTTTGCAACGGGTAACTTTGATCCGATTGGTTAGCAACATCTTGGTTTCGGTAGGAAAGGTTATTGTTCCAATATTGAAACGGAGGGTTGTAAGGCTTCGAATCGTAGCCTCCTTGAATGTAGCAAATGTCTTCTTGGCTCCCAATTTCTTGGTCATCACCATATCCCTTTCCTTCTTCTATGTGTTCCAGTATATTCATGGATCTTTGGTTAATCTTGGTAAGCCTATCAATCTAATCATTCAATTCTTGCAACCGAGAATCATCTCTATAGCTCCCATCCTTGTCGCGACCATAACTTTGGTCGCTTTAAGCCAAGTTCTCAATGAGCTCTTCTCCTTCCTCCACGCTCAAGTTGGCAAAGCTTCCCTTGCTTGTCGTGTCAAGTGAATTCCGATAATTTTCCAAACAACCTCTATGGAAAAATACCTAGCAAGGCGTCCTTAGCTACACCGTGATGAGGGCAAGACCGAATATAGGATTTCAAACGTTCTAGAGCTTCATAAAATGATTCATTATACCCTTTCTTGAAGCTTGTTATATAATTCCGAAATTTCACGGTCTTTTGCTTGAGAAAGAACTTGTTCATGAACTCCTTTTCAACTTGAGCCCAAGTAGATACTTGATCCGAAGAGATGCTCTTTTCCCATTGTGCGGCTAAAATCTCCTAGAGAGAAGGGAAAGAGGATCATCTTTACAACTTCTTCTCTCACACCATTAATCTTTATAGTCCGCACAAGTCTTTCGAACTCATCTAGATGATCAAGAGGGTTCTCCATTGGTCTCCCATAGAACTTGTTATTTTGAATCATACTTATGAGACTATGCTTAATTTCAAAGTTTTTGGGTATTACCACGGGTGGGTGAATACCTGTGCTAATCCTTCTCACATGGGGCTCATCATAGGCACCAATACTTGGTGCATTTGGTTGGGGTGTATGGTGCTCACAATGACAAACCCGGTCCCTTGAGCTTCATTACCTTCACCAACATTTTGTCCTTTGTTTTCAATGTGGTGAGGATTCTCCATCTCCAAGCGTTCTAGATCCTCAAGTCTTTCTCTTTCTCATCTTGCTCTTATATTTTCCCTTGCGAATCGTTGGATGTCTTCTACGTACGGAGCTAGGTTGGTTAGACCTCGGCTCCGTAGGTTCATACACCTAATAGACAATGGCAAACACAAAAGCAAGGTTTAGTAACTTAATAGGATGAAACAAAAGTAGATTAAATGGCTAATATTGTTGCTCCCCGACGATGGCGCCAAAAACTTGATGTGACAATTTGTTTCTCAATCGAGTTTACTCCCAAACTCAACTCTATGCCTCAAGTGCAAGGCTAGTTGTTGTAGTAATGGGTATCAAATCCACAAGGACTAACTATTCACGCAATCAATTTATCAAGAGTTTCATGATTTAAGTTTAACAAGAGTAAATGGTTATAGTTTTCAAATTAACGATCATAGCAAAAGAAATAACTAAACGAGATTCAAGAAATAAAATCATGCAAGCAACGAGTTAGGCTTACGATCAAGTGACCTAAATGTTATTTAATGCAAGGACTGGGATAATGAAACTCAAATCAAAGCCAAGATAAAGGATCAACTAGTCCACTCTCATGGTCCAAATCCATTCAACAATTCTTAAATCAATTCAATCTCTCGATAGTGATCAAGCAATTGCTAATCATTAAACACAAGCCAAAAGCCTACTTAGCACCTTAATCATCTACTCTCATAGGCTAAGAATGCTAAGCATGATTTAGATTCTCTTGGGCATTTCATCAAACACCTTCCGGGTGTGAAAGCCTTGAGATCTAGGATTTGATTGATCACTTCAAATCTAGCTTTAAATACCCCTAAATCTTATGAAACTATAATAACCCAACCTCTAGCATCATTAATAGCATATAGATCGAGCTTGATCTACCTAACCCATGCTTACATTTTATCACTACTCACTAGACATGCTTATGAAACTAATAAAATCTAAAGCAAAGACAATAGCAATCATCGAGAAAGAAGAAAAGAAAATAAAGATACAAACTTTGAATCAAAACAAGAGATTTCTCTCTTAAATCCAAAATACATACAAGGTTCTCTAGAAAAATGAAAACTTAGGGTTTTTAGAGTTTTAGAAGTTTTATTTATAGAGTTTAAGAAGTTGGGTCGGGTTGACCCGAGACAAACCGGGTCAAACCCATGATTTTAGCTGAAATATGAGCTGCTGGCGGTCCAGGAATGTGGTGCAGACCGCCAGCAGAAGAGGCTTGGTTTGCCAGCTTTGTCCTGAAGCTTTGCTGGCGGTCCAGAAGACGGTGCAGACCCCCAGCCAGAGGGGCTTCTACCGCCAGCTTTGATCAGGAGATGGTTGGCGGTCCAGATTGCTGGTGCAAACCGCCAGGCATAAGATCTTCGCCCGCCAAACTCTCTTTTAGGTGCTAGAGCTTCCCGTTTTTGCTTCAGAGTCCCATGGTTCATCCATTGGTCTTCAAGGTGACCTGAAATAGGGTAGAAAGGAGAAGAAGAATGCACAAATGAAACACCCTAAGACTCCTATATGAACTTTCCTAATCTAGACTTGAAAGAAGGCTTGAAACATTCTAAAAGACCTCAAAATGCAAAGAAATCTCTAGTAAATGCTAAACTATTTCATGCAAAATATGATAACATCAGCGTTCCCATTCATCACCTTGGAAGAGGAAACCATGGCAATGGAAAAATCTATAGAAAGCTCCAGAGCCATACAAAGGTTGATTCCCAAGAAACTAGGATTCAAGCAAAAAAAAGGAAATCCCCGAAAGAACCAGACCCAGGGTGAGCACTCCGATGCTATTGAGGAAACGCAACAAGACAAGCGTGTTGCAACAACGATCAAGGCTCCCTAGACTAAAACTTATGCCAAGAACAAATTTTGTTCCTATCACGAAAGGAAAGACCATTCCACAGAAGAATGTTGGGATCTTCAATGCCAGCTAGCAACAAAATTTGCTGTTGGAGAAATAAAAGATGTGAAACCCAAGAAATCGACACCTTTTCTAAAAAGAGCCCCAAGAGAGACATTACCAAAGCGGAACAACTCGATTGAAAAGGAAACAGATTCACAACCCCCAGCTCCAAAGAAAAGGGTTGACATAATCCTTGGAAAATTCCTTGAGGGGAAAAGTCTCCATATCGATGCTCTGAAGCCTCTACCTGAAGGAACGAAAGCTGCCTTATTCGATAAAGCTCTGAATCAGCGACCCTCCGACTCAAGGGTCAATTACATCCTTGGAGGACCTGATATCTATCAAGATTCTGTCAACTCAATTAAAGGTCACCTGCGTAAGGCCGAGTCCATTACTCGAGTGAGGCCTTCCGGTGAGGAACCTAACACTAAGATTTCTTTTTGGGAAAGCGAGATGCTAGATCTCGACTGTGGATGCCAAATCCAACACTTAGAATTTGTATGAAGAATTGAATGAGAAAAAATTCCGTGGGAAGAATCATGTTTGAACTTCTGAGATGAATAACATATATTTCATTGGTGAACTTGAACGTAAGCAAAATATTTCTTGTAAAGAACTCGACAATAGAGAATTAATCTTGAAATTAAAGGAAGTATTAAACTCGTCTTCCCCCTCTTTATCAATCTCTCCTCCCTTAAATAGCTCTCTCGCTACTTTTCTTTACCCTAATGGCTCTCGAGATCAACGCCTATATCTGCGCCATATCTCCAGCTCTCCCTTTTACTCGGTCGACAACGAAAGCTGGCTTTTATGAGGCTTCGCCGAAACCCCTTATGATCATCTGATTTTGTATTAATGGGCCTTAGTTTGATTAGAGTGAACCCTAGGTCCAACAGAGTCCCCCTGTATCTGGGCCAGAGATACGAGGCCTCGGATACAAGTTATGTTTGGTACTTGATTCCTCAGATTCTTGATAAGATTGGATCTTTCACAAGATATTTTCTCCTTTTAAAAAGAATGGTTAGGATTGAGCTTCTTGAATCTAAGGGCCGGAAGTGATTGGGAGATGAAGGGTTTAGTTTTGGCCTTCGCGTTGTTTGATGTGATATAAAATTGGCCAATAACTTCCAGGTAATGATACATTCATCTTAACTGCTTCTGTCTCTTTTTTTGCTTTTAGCTTCATAGAAGAAAACAAAAAGGCATAACCTTTCTTCGTATCTTCCTTACCGATAAAGTTTCTCACACTCTTTCTGGAACTTTCCAGCTCTTTTTCATTATTTTCGATCACCCTCCCCTGACTTTCGATAGGTCACGATGGTGTCAGAGGCTCTAAAGCTCCGAAAAGAAGCGAGAAGCCCAAGCATCCCGAATCGGGTCTGATAGAAAAAGTCGCCGCCCTTGTTATGAAGACGGAGATGGTGGCTCGATCTCTAACTAGAGAAACCAGGGGCTCCTCCTTTGGCCCTCATCAGGCCTCTTCCCTTTCTGAGCAAGAAGATGTTGCAAACCTAATGTTTCAAGCTTAGGCCCCCAAAGAGTTGGCTAGGATTTGCGAACCCCACGAGACCCCTGAAGATGCCCCTCAAGGATGGTTCTGCATGCACAAACATTATGTTTCAATATACCACATGAGATTCCACCTTCCCAACCTTTTATTGGATCACTTAGATCATTTCCGAATTTTGCTTCCCCACCTTTGCCCTTATGTTCTTAGGGTCGTTCTTTGTTCAATTGTTAGATCTAGGGAAGTTGGCTTTGACTTTGGGATTTGAGAGTTGTTGTCGTTGTTCATGATGAAAGAAAGTCCTCCGAAAAAGGGGGCTGGGGGTACCTACTACCTGCCAACCAGACCTGGTCGTTCTATTTTAAAATTCACTGTTAATGACGAAAATTTGCGAAAGAAGTTTTTCTTTGTAAACATTCACCCATTAACCGTTCCTGAGGGTCATATCCTTCGCAGTTCCATGGTCGGATGGCCGGTTAGGAGCCTTAGGCTCACCATTTTTCCTTAATGAAAACCTGTCGATTTTAGCGAAGCCTAACATTTTATCACTACTCTTGTTGGTCCCTCCAAGTTTCCTCAGCTTGATTCAAGGATTGCTCGGTCCCTGGTTACAGAGTTAAGGGAGGCATCAGATAAGTGGACTGATTATTCGGCTAGCCGAATCAACAGAGCCAGATTTCCAGTCCTATTTGAGGTTACTTTCCTACCTCCATTCTAGTGAGCTTTTTAGAAGGTTCGCGTTATATCCTTCGTGAATTCGTGGATCTTGTTTTTTTTTTGTTTTCAGTTTCAGACGAGAAGGCTGCCATTGAAGTGTCAACTGAATCCAACACTTCAGAAACTGTATCAAAGATGCCTCCGCAACCCTCCTATCGGTCATCTTCCAGACAGATCAAACCTACAGAGATATCGAAGGCTGAAGGTAAGAAACCGAAAAATGAGGATTTAACTGCTATGGAACTTGAAATTTGAGGAGAAGAAATGATAATTGTCGGTGATGCTTCCCGTAAGCGCAAACCTAGCCCCATTCAGTCCAAGGGTAGTCCTGACTCTGATCACCATCAATCGAAGAGGCCTCGCTCTGAGTCTGTCGATAGGAACCCGAGACCTACCTCCTCAAGGTCCAGTCAAGGGTCTTGGTCTTTTACTCATTCGAAGCCAGGGTCAGTCCTAGACGACTCATGGGGCCTTGCTACCTTTATGAGGCATATGGGGTCAGCGAACCCATGACGGAAGAAGTGGAAAATATCTTATGGGTAGAGCAAGAGAAACAAGCCAAGCAGCAGGCCAGAGCCTTCGCAGGACGCGCCAACCATCTCTTAAAAAGACCTGCGACGATCTCGACGAGATTCGCGATCTCCGCGACTACATCGCAAAAACAGCAGCAGAGGTCAAAGCGATAAAGTTGCACATCCATCACGCGACCAGTGCTGCGCCAGAGATTGGCATGCTCCTCAAAGAGACTCGAAAACTCCATTCACAGCTCGCATAACCAACACTAATGTCTCCGATCCCAGGAAAGTTAAAATCCCAATGTATGACGAAACTTCTGATCCGAAAGCTCACCTGCAGACTTTCCACATCGCAATGGCGAGATCCAAGCTCAAGGAAGGCGAGAAAGACGTTGGCTTCTGCCACCTATTCGTCAAGCATCTCCAAGGAGCGACCCTCGAATGGTTCTCCCGTCTAAAGCAAAACTCCATCGGAAGTTTCCATTAACTCTCCTCGGAAGTTTTCAAATAGTACTCCATGTTTATGGACAGAGAAACTTCTGACATTGACTTATGGAGCCTATCTCAAAGAGAAGACGAATCTCTATGAGATTTCATGAACAAGTTCAAGATAGAAATGTACATAGTCAGTGGGATCAGCGACAAAGTAGCGGCAGACGCACTTTGGAAGACTCTCTGGTAAAAGTCGAAGTTTAGAAAGTGGATAGCTCTCAAAAAACCATGCACTATTCAGGATGCGCTTCATAAGGCCACATATTTCATCATCATCGAAGAAGAGATGAAAGTTCTATCACAAAAACACNGGGGGGCGGGGGGGGGGGGGGGGGGGGGGGGGGGGGGGGGGGGGGGGGGGGGGGGGGGGGCGCACAACGACGCTGTCAATTCCCCGTCTAAACAAGGTTGTATGTCGAGGAACACCTGGACGCGAAACATGTCGTATGACGAAAGCACCTTCTGCGAGTTTCACCAAACAAAGGGTCACTCCACCGCGAACTGCGAAGTTCTCGGAGTGAGGTTAACGACGAAACTGCTCGTGGGGGAGAACTCGGACGTAACGAGCGTAAAAGACCTCATACGCGTTACAGATCACCCACTCAGGAATGAGAAAGCACCCACTGGAGATGCCGCGTCTCAAGGAACCAAAGCGGATGGGAAATGCAGAAGGAGGCCTGGCGACAAAGGCAACGAATCAAATTAACACAGAGTGAATATGATCATCGAAGGCCCGCAATACTTTCGCGACACCGTCTCATCGATAACAGCATATCACTGAAAGGCTGAGTCAAGTGCAAATTGGCCTACGCCACTCGACACTGCAAGCGACACCGCAAATAATTCCATCACTTTCGAGGAATACGAAACTGTTGGACTCGACAAACCCCATAATGAACCTCTCGTGATCGACCTTGTCATAAAAGATCTTGTAGTCGCCAGGGTCCTCATCAATACGTGAAGTATCATCGACATAGTCTTTCACGATACCCTCAAAAAGATGAACATCGACTTATCCGAGGTCATACCCGTACCGAGACCGCTCACGGATTTCTCAAGAAAAACTTCGATGACTCTCGGATCGGTCAAACTTCCAGTAGTGGCGAAGGAGATAATGAAAGTTGTCGATTTTGCGGTCTTCGACCACCCTGCCATCTATAACGTGATCATGGGGATGCCAGAAACAGTCACGACTCCGATTCATGGCCGAGCATAAGCTAAGAGAGGTCGCAATGACTCAGATGGCCAAACCCAAACGAATAAAGACATCTGCACCGTCAGCCGAAAACACTTCGAAAAAAGACGTGCCAGAATTGTCAACGCGAAAAACAGCTCGGTCCGAAGGAAACAAGTAAACTTCCAAGCCAGACATTCCCGACAAGGCAACGCCCTCAACACCCGAGGAAACCTTCGACCCAGCTATAGTTACCGAGACTAAAACGGTCGACGCAACTCTGCTAAACGAGTAATCACTTGCGACAACAAACTGAACTATGAGACGTCTTTATCCTCGAAAGAGGTACGTAGGCAGCTCTTAGAAAAAAGAGTTCAGCTATCTCCCTCTTTAAAAAGGGGGGGTGGATATATGTATACTCGTATACTCCCACACTTTATACTCGACATTTTTTCAATCCGATTTCGACATTTAATTTTCGCTTTTTATTTTTCGTATAACCCAAAAATGGAAATCATACGAGAAGACATTTCTTAACAAACTTCGACTATAACATGTTCACGAACACATTCTACCACAAAACGGAAAAACTTCTGGAAAAAGCGAGACGTCGCGAGTTTCCGAGAAGAAAAATTCTGAACTCGATCAAAAGCTTCTAAAGATAGTCGCAAGACTATCATCCCGCTCATCGATTGGCCCCGAAAGACAAACTAATCACTCACATTAACCCGCTCTTTGCGAAGAATGGGTTCTCATACATCCGACTAGGATAATAGCGCGCTATAAAAGAAATCTGAAATTTTTGTCTGCACTTCCAGACGACTTAAAAATTGTCTTTGAAGAGATGCTTGGTTCCCAATTTGGGCAAGTCGTATAAGCCTAGAACTTATCGCAGACTTCAATATCGAGATGGAACCAGGTTGAAATCGCAAACAGGATACGTAAGCCGAAATTAGTCACCACACACCTTAAAACCGAGAGTAGACCAACGTCTTGCGCTAAACCCAACACACTGGTCTCTAACATCTCAAGGCATGATATCTAACCGATACGAGATCCTAAAACATGTATTTTCGTGCATATCTAAACGCTCAAGAAATTTTATGAAACTTCTTAACATCTCGAATGAGCAACGCATAGAACGATCAACGAAAAGAGTTAAATACGAGATGACAACTCGTATTTTTCCTCTACACCAAATCAAACTAAACCCAACACACTGGTCTCAAACATCTCAAGACATAGTATCTAACCGATAGGGGATTCAAAAATTTGTCTCTTCGCCTATGTTCTCACGTTCAAGAAAATCTGAAAGAGTAAATCTTTCGAGAACTCGTATTTGAAACGAACAACGAATATAGTGATTATCAGAGGAGTAGACTTGAGACGACACCTCATAATCTTTCTGCGTAACCGTAACACTACTTATACGCAACCAAATCAAAACGAAAAACATCATTCATTAACACTAAACCCCCAAGGTGAGGGGTTGGGAGGCCACACACGACCAACCCCGATAAATATAAAGTGGCTACACTTGGCAAAAATACTACTAAAAACAGGGAACACGCTCACTCAACGGACGAACTTTTCTCGTTCAAAAATCGTATTCGAAATTGCCAGAGATAGAAAAGTTGTCTACGCTAGACGGTGTCGGGTATTGATCGACCGTGTCCTCGTCGCCCCAAACAATGCCCCTAACTTCCTCTGAATCGGGAGAAACGGGAATCGGGGCCAAGTGACCTCGAACCCTCTCTTCTATAGATGGGATCGAAGACACAACTTCCTTGCACTTCTTCACATGAGTGGACATTTTATCCATCTCGAAGTCGTAAGAGTAGTTGGGAAGCCGAGTGCGATACAAAGCACTCACCGAACCACGAAATTCGTGGTATTCTCCAAAGGATTGTTCAGCGCACTTGTACTGATTGAAGTCCACCGTAAACAAAATTGAACGATCGGCCATGATCGAGGCGATCTCACGCTTTTCGCGCCTGTACGCTTGTCGAATCTGCGATGCTTGACTCTGCGCCAATTCCTTTTCACGAAACGAAACCGCTTCGACCTCCTTCTTCAGGCAGGCGTTCTCTTCTTTGAGTCTCTCGGCCTTGAACTGAGCCGTCTACGCCTCCAAATTGCTAGCCCTCAGGGCCTCGTCCATCACGTGGAGACCCTGCAAAATCCAATAAACGGTTAGACGCAACGTCACTTCAGTGCACCGAATCGTGTCGTATGCTCAAAAACTAACCCCCATGCACAAACGCGAGGCCTCCGCATATTGTGCAGACCTGAAAAATCCCGCGCAAGCTGCAGGTTAATGCGTCGGGGCATCAAAAGAAGAAAGGAAGGTGTCAAACTCTGAACCTTCTCCGAAAAGTGGCATCGAGGGTTGGCTTAGACAGCTTCCGTCTCCGCCAAGGAAATCGTTGAACCACACCCCCTTGGACGACCTCTCATGTCTGCAGTAGCATCGCTCTGGTTAGCAATTGCGCGCTCGTTTCGGGGATATCTCTCCTTCTCCATGTCGGGAGGAAATCCGTAGACTTACCGGTCAGTCGCATAGTTTAGACTCCTCCGGTGTTTCAGCTAACCGTCGTCGTTTTACGCGTTAGTACGAAATCTACGGAAAGCACGAATCCTTGTGATTCCTGTCATGATGGTTTGACGGAAACTCCAATCGAGACGCCACGAGAGATGGTCGAATGACGATTCGAAGGGAATGACGATCAGAAGGGACGTGGTTCAGTCAACGGGCTATGACTGAACGTTATCCGCGCCTTAGCGCCAACGAACGCCAAGACAAGTGCTCAGTCCTAGCGCCAATTGGCACCAAGGACAAAGCTTGGTCTTGGCGCTAGTTGGCGCCATGGCAGACACTCTATCTTGGCGCCAACTGGCGCCAAGACTATGCCCGGGTCTTGCCGTCAACTGGCGCCAAGACAGACACTTTGTCTTGACAATCCTTATTTCTTGGCGCCAACTGGCGCCAAGACCATGT
>OVAN01005784.1:0-22753 GCA_900406275.1 Anastatica hierochuntica | reverse complement strand
TAACGCTTTTAGTGGTTTTGCATCGCTTCGGAGGACGTATCGCGTGGTCTTGTAGAAATTTATCCGAGGACCATTGACGCTGNCGTATCGCGTGGTCTTGTAGAAATTTATCCGAGGACCATTGACGCTGGCCTTGGTACTCAGATGTTTTTAGTTTCTTTCGGACGGACAGACTCTATGTGGAGATTGGTCATGATCGACTACCTACGAAGTTCTGAAACCGGTTTGGGAAGAGGCAGTCTGAACGATGGGAATCTTGGAGCTTTCAGATATCCTTACGATTCCCATGTCCGAAGGAGGGAACATTGTTTCTGAGACCCTTTTCAGACATCGATTTCGTTGGGACAGTTTTTGACTCCAACAATTGGAATCATATCGTGTGCACAAAAACTAACCCCCATGCACAAACGCGAGGCCTCCACATATTGCCCATACCTAACGAATCCCACGCCAGCCACGAGTTGATGCGTCGGGGCATCAAGAGAAGCGAAAAAGGCGTCCCACTCTGGCCCTTCTCCAAAAGGGAGGCATCAAAGGTTGACTCGGACCGCTACAATCTCCGCTGAGTAGATCTTGGTACCATGGCTCTTCAAACGATCCTCTCCTATTTTCGGTAATGCCGCCCCCGTTAGCGGACACACGCTTGTTTCGTGGAGATCTCTCCCTCTCCAAGTCGAGAGGCAACTCGTACGGAATGAAGCGATCCATGGTCGGTTCTAGCTCCCCTTCTGAAATCGCGTCGGGCTGAGTTCGATTCTTGTGGTACGTGACCGCGTTACGAACTCGCTGTGGAGAAAAATAACCTTATAGGAACGGACTGCTTCCGAGAAGTTCCCTATGAACGCAAGTATCTTCCGGATGCGGGGGAAGGGGATCCAAATCTGCAAAACAAAAGAATTATCAGATAACGGCAAACGAAAAGAAAACGGCCTAAGTATCAAAAGCGATACCCGCGGGACCCCGTTCACGCCGAAAAGAAGAAATGTATTCGCCCTCGACAGAGGCACTATCTAAACAAACAAAGAAGTATCACTTTTTCCAATTATGAAAAGCGAACGTAAACGATTGGATCAGTACCATGTTTTTCCTCGGCTTGAGGCAATACCGAAGCGAGTTACCCGCGGCCGACGGAGATAGAAACGCTAATAGATAGTCGACACTCAAGTCCATTCCTCGCTTGTAACCCAAAACCAAGAGTCCAACGAGGTGTTGGAGACCGATGGGCGAGAGTTGACCGATCGATAAACCATAGTGATCCAAAAACTGGACTATGACTCTTCGGGGACTCGACATAAATCTCGGATGGAGACAAAGAATGATTTTCGACACTCGCTCGGACTACTGGCATCCTTTTTGAATTTTGATCTCGGCAGACACCACAATTCCGGCGGAGGAACTTCGGTACCACACGTAACCCGCCAATATTCCCTCGCTTCGTCAGGATCGACAGAGTGTATCACGAATTCGACTTTCAATATAACTTCACCTTCTCGAACCTGTAGGCTTTCAGGGTTAAAAATCGATGGCAAAACATTTGCAGAAACTAGATCATTCACATCTTCAGACTTTTTAGCCATAAATTCCGCCTAACTTACCTAACATGCCTTAAAAGTTCGCAAGAACATTTCAACGATTCTTGCAAACTTGGGGGGCTAACTGTTGGGGTCAAAAATGGTTAGGACGAAATCAATGCCTAAAAGAGTAACAAAAATATCGTCTCTCCTTTGAAAATGAAAATCATGAAAGGATTATCAATTATGAGGCTCTTTACATCTAGTCAATCTCCTCTCGACCAAATGTCGAAGCTCCGCGTCTAGCAATCCATAAGCGGCCGCTTCGAAAAGTCCAGTCACTTGCAGGCAACTGAACGCGAGAATAACGAAATCAACGTCTGAGACCTCCGAGAGACCTCAGTAAACGAGTTCTGGAGCGATATGATAACCACGTCGCTTCGAAAATACGAGCGATACGAAAAAACGGCAAGTCTAGCCGCCCAATGGGCGCCCAGACTTCGTATCGATCATATAAAATGATAATGGTTAACTCGAACATTGACATTGTCTTAACCATATGATCGGTCTTATCATTTCGTAAAACTGTCACCGCGTATTCGTAAGAAGAACTATTTCTCCGAAAGAAATCGTAAAAATCACTCTGTCGCTAAATGGCCCACGAAGACCCAAAACATGACAAAAGTCAATGTACGATTTCAGAACGATAACGGGCCTAGCTGCGTTAACGATCTACCCGAGTTTCACGAAAGAGAAAAGGTAAATACGATAAAATCAAAATCTAAAGATAAATATTGAAGACTCGTAAAGATATGGAATATTCCCGAAAAATGGAATATTTCCGCGGGAGGATATGCACAAATCTAGGGCAGAAAAGGAAATGGATTTAACCTAGGAAGGCATACAAAAGAGGGGCTAAGGAGAAGAACGAGGGGGACACAATTCTTCACAATTCATACTTCGAGCTTTAGGTTTATTTTCCTTTTTTCTTAGCGAGTTGTATCTCAATTAGGTTTACCAGTCTTATGCTGTTACAACTAGGATACTCGCCGACAGCTCTTGCGGCCACGACTTTCCACCTGTTGTAAAGCTCAATGCAGATTCGAAATAATATCTCTATTGCTCTATTTTATTTCGATTCTCTTCTACGTTTATCTCGTCGTCTGTTTTCTTCGTACTTTTGATCTGTCGTTGTTGGTTTAACATATATCTGGGACCTGAAGGACAATTAGGATTTCCTGGCTTTCCTCTGAATACGAATATCGACAGTGTGAATTTTGGTTCCCACACTAGGATCAAGTCATCTCGTAATTCAGTTTGTTGTTGCGAGTTATGACTCGTTTGGTAGAGTCAGTCGTTTCAGTCTCGATTACAACAACTGGGTTGAGGATTACCTCTGGTGTTGAGAGTATCACTTTGTCGGGAACGTTGGGCTCAGAAGTTTGCTTGTTTCCTTCGGACTGAGCTGTTTCTTGAGTTGACTATTCTGGCACGTCTTTTTTTGAAGTGTCTTCGGCTAACGGTCGAGTTGTCTTCATTCCTTTGGGTTTAGCCATGGGCATCATTTCAACTTGTCATAGCTTATGCTTGGCTAGGAAACAGAGTCGCGACAGTCTTTGGCATCCCCAGATTACGGCGATTCCATTGGGAGTCGGTAATTTAATGCCTAAGTGGTAGGTTGATGCGACTGCCTTCATGGAGTTTATCTATGGTGTTCCGTGGACCACGTTATAGTTGGCAGAATGGTCGATGACCGCAAAATTGACGACTTTCATGGTCTCCTTGGCTGTCACCGGAAGCTTGATCGATTCGAGAGTCATTGATTTCATACCGGAGAAACCCGTGATTTGTTTTGGCGCATGTGTGACCTCGGATAAGTCGATGTTCATCCTATTGAGGGTATCGCAGAAGATGATATCGACGGTACATCCTATGTCGGTTAGGACCCTAGCGACTTCAAGGTCTTTTATAATGAGGTCAATCACGAGGGAATCGCTATGGGGTTTGTTAATTCTGATAGTTTCGTATTCCTCGAAAGCGATAATGTCATTTGCGGTGTCGAGTGGCGTAGACTAGTTTGCACTTGACTCGACCTTACGGTGGTATGCTTTTATCGATGAGACAATGTCGCGAAAGTATTGCGACTCTCCGATGATAATACTCAATCTGTGGTGATTAGAGTCGTTGCCTTTTTCGTAGGGTCTCCTTCCGTGTTTTCCGTCCCCTTGAGTTCCTTGAGACAAGGCGTCTCCTAGGGGTGCCTTATCGGTTTTGGTTTGGTGGTCAATATCACATATGAGGTCTTTTACGATGGTAATGTCTGAGATTTCTCCCCGCGAGCAGTTTTGCCATTATCCTTGCTCTGAGAACCTTGCAATTTGTGGTGGAGTGACCTTTCGTTTTGTGTAACTCGCAGAAGATGTTCTCGTCGTACGACATGTTCCGCACCCAGGAGTTCCCCGATGTCCTACCTTGTTCGGACGGGGAGTTGATAGCATAATTATGTTCCCCCTAGACGTCTTTTCCCTCGTGATGGACATACTTGTCATTACGAGGGATCTTCTTTTTCGTCTTCTGTTATGAGGTAACGTCTTTCGAGGATGCCTTCGCTAGTTTGGGTTTTTGCGATAGAACATTCATCTCTTCTTTGATGATGATGATGATATAGTCCGTAGCCTTATGAAGCGCATCCAGCATAGTGCGTAGTTTTTCGAAAGCTATCCACTTCCTGAACTTCGACTCGTACCAGAGGGTTTTTCTGAGCGGGTCTACTGCCACCTTGTCGCTGACCTGCTAACTCTCGACATCATAATATTGAACCTGTTCATGAAATCTCTGAGAGATTCTTCTTCTCTTTGAGACAGGCTCCATAGATCGATGTCGGAGGTTTCTCTGTCCATAAACATGGAGTATTGTTTGAGAAATTCCGAGGAGAGTTAACGGAAATTCCAGATGGAGTTTCGGTTTAGACAGGAGAACTACTCGAGGGCCGCTCCTTGGCGAAATTCGATGAAGAGGTGGCAGAAGCCAGCGTCTTTTTCGCCTTCCTTGAGCTTGGATCTCGCAATCGCGATCTGGAAAGTCTGCAGGTGAGCTTTCTGATTAGCGGTTCCGTCATACATTGAGATTTTCACCTTCCCGAGATCCGAGACTTTGGTGTTGGTTATGCGAGCAGTGAATGGAGTTTTACGAGCCTCTTCGAGGAGCCTCTCGATCTCTAGTGCGGCACTGGTCGCGTGGTGGATCTGCGATTTTACCGCTTTAACCTCTGCCGTTGTTTTCGCGATGTTGACACAGAGATCGCTAATCTCGTTGAGATCATCGTTGGTTTTTTTACGAGATGGTCGGTGTGTACTTTGAACGGCTCTGGCTTGGTCCTCGACCTGTTTCTCTTACTCTACCCAAAAGATATTTTCTTCCTCTTCTGTCATGGGTTAGTTGAGCTGAGTGTTTTTCCGTATTGTGCAACCTTTAACCCTTCTTGGGTGTACGTCAGCGTCTTCATCAGTGGGATCGGATTGATCGTTGAAGTCCAAGTTGATTCGATCAACTTCATTTTCTTTTGTTTCCTTCTCGAGGGTCGGAAGGTCATCCACGCTCTTTCACGCTGCGACGGGGTGATCTCATCTGGATTTTGTTTTGATGGTTTTTCTTGCGCGTCCTGGAGTATGCCGAGCGGAGTGGTGAAGTCGAGTCTTCTTCCACAGAGTTTGGTAGCTCCACGCGGAAGAATAGTTCTAGTCCTCGCGGTTAAGGTTTCAACCTGTTTAGTGACAGAGTTAGTTAGTTTATCTTGTATGGTCGACTTCTTTTCGAGGTTTGAGAACATCTTTTTGATCTCCTCGAACGTTGCGGTGTTTGCGTCAGCGTTGACAGCGTTGTTGTTCGTTTCGAGTGTTTTCAATGTCGTTGTTGGATCTTTCGCCATCGAGCTTGTTGATTGCTCTGGTTGTCTGTAGACATAAATGATCTAGCGTTTTGCGGTTGCGAGTTAGATTGATTCCTACCCTAAACGAATAGGTCCCCTCCTTCTAGAGCCAAACTGTGGGAACAAAAATTCACACTGTAGATTTACGTAATTGAAGGAAAGCCAGGAAACCCTAACCTCACTTGAGGTCCTAGATTTTTTCTAAACCAAACAAGGAGAGATCAAAATACGAAGAAACAGACGATGAAGTAAAGGTAAAAAGAGAATCAAAAACAGAGTTGAAAAATCGAGATCTAATTCCGAATCTGCATTTGAGCGTTACAACAGGTGACAAGCCATGGCCGCATGAGCGGTCGGTGAGTATCCTAGTTCTAATAGCGTAAGACTTGTAAACCTTGTTGAGTCGCAGCTCGTTAACAAAAACGAAAAATAACCTAATTGCTCTAAGTGCTAAGTTGTGAAGAAATTTTTGTGTCTCTCTGTCCTTCTCTTATATATGCCTTTGTAGGTTGGCCCGGTTTCCTTTTCTACCCTCGATTCGAGTATATCCTTCCGCTGAAATATTCCTTTTGTGATTCGAGTATATCCTTTTTCGAGATTATTTCTTATCTTCTCGATTTTCCATATTTATCTATGAAAAGTCGTAAGCGGACTTTTATCGCGTTTTGGGCCTTCTTGGGCTGTTTTGTGATTAAGCGACTTTTACAATTTATTTCAAAGAAATCGTTCTTCGTACGATTACGCAGTGATTGTACCGCAAAGTGATAAGACCAATCGTGCAGTTAAGATAATATCAGTGTTCGATCTGACTGTTATCGTTTTATACGATCGATATGATGTTTTTACGAAAAGAACAAGTCTTTATGATTATTATCGCGAAACTTTAACAGAAACTCCAATCGAGACGAAACAAGAGACGATCAAACTAAGATTTTATGAAACTTCTTAACATCTTTAACGACCAACGCATAGAACGATCCATGAAAAGATTTAAATACGCGATGACAACTTGTATTTTTCCTATACACCAAATCAAACTAAACCCAGCACAGTGGTCTAAAATAACTCAAGACATAGTATCTAACCGATACGAAATTCCAAAAATTGTCTCTACGCCTATGTTCTCACGTTCAAGAAAATTTGAAAGAGTAAATCTTTCGGGAACTCGCATCCGAAACGAACAACGAATATAGCGATTCTCAGAGGAGTAGACATGAGACGACAACTCATGATCTTTCTTCGCAACCGTGACACTACTTATACGCAACCAAATCAAAACGAAAAACATTCATTAACACTAAAACCACAAGGTGAGGGGTTTCGAGGCCACACACGGCCAACCCCAATAAATATAAAGTGGCCACACTTGGCCAAAATACTACTAAAAAACAGGGAACACGCTCCCTCAATAGACGAACATTTCTCGTTCAAAAATAGTACTCGAAATTGCCAGAGATCGAAAAGTTTCCTACGCTGGACGGTCCCGATTTTGATCGACCGTGTCCTCTTCGTCTGGAGCAATATCCGCAACTTCCCCAGAATCGGGAGAAATGGGAATCAGGGTCCAGTGACCTCGAACCCTCTCTTCCATAGACAGGATCGAAGACACAACTTCCATGCACTTCTTCATGTGGCTAGACATTTTGTCCATCTCGAAGTCGTAGGAGTAGTTAGGAAGCTGGGTGTGGTACAGAGCGCCCACCGAACAATGGCATTCGTGGTATTCTCCAAAGGATTGTTGAGCACACTTGTACTGATCGAAGTCCACCGCAAACTGAACTGAACGATCGGCCACAATCGAGGTGACCTCACGCTTCCTGCGCCTGTATGCACGTTGAACCTGCGACGCTTGACTCCGCGCCAATTCCTTTTCGCATAACGGAACGCTTTGACCTCTTTCTTCAGGTGGGTGTTCTCTTCTTCAAGTCTCTCGGCCTTGAACCAAGCCGTTTGTGCCTCCAAGTTGCTCGTCCGAAGAGCCTCTCCATCACATGGAGACCCTGCAAAAATAAATCCTTTAAAAATTTAGGAGCGATGTCACTTGAACGATTGGAATCATATCGTGTGCACGAAAACTAACCCCCATGCACAAACGCGAGGCCTACACATCTTGCTCATACCTAACGAATCCCGCGCCAGCCACAAGTTGATGCGTCGGGGCATCAAGAGAAGCGCAAAAGGCGTCCAATTCTGGCCCTTCTCCAAAAGGCGGGCACCGAAGGTTGACTCGGACCGCTACAATCTCCGCCGAGTAGATCTTGGTACCATGTCCCTTCAAATGGCCCTCTCCTATTTTCGGCAATGCCGCCCCCGTTAGCGGACGCGCGCTTGTTTTGTGGAGATCTCTCCCTCTCCAAGTCGAGAGGCAACTCGTACGGAGTGAAGCCATCCATGGTCGGTTCTAGCTCTCCTTCCGAAATCGCGTCGGGCTGAGTGTGATTCTTGTGGTACGTGACCGCGTTACAAACTCGCTGCGGGGAAAAATAACCCTACTGGAACCGACCACCTCCGAGAAGGTCTGCAAGTATCTTCCGGATGCGGGGAAAGGGGATCTAAATCTGTAAAACAAAAGAATTATCAGATATCGGCAAACGAAAAGAAAACAGCCAGAGTATCAAAAGCGATACCCGCAGGACCCCGTTCACGCCGAACAGAAGAAATGTATTCGCCCTCGACAGAGGCACTGTCTAAAAAAACAAAGAAGTATCACTTTTTCCAATTATGAAAATTGGACGTAAACGATTGGATCACTACCATGTTTTTCCTCGGCTTGAGGCAATACCGAAGCGAGTTACCCGCGGCCGACGGAGATAGAAACGCTAATAGATAGTCGACGCTCAACTCCATTCATCGCTCGTAACCCAAAACCAAGAGTCCAATGAGGTATTGGAGACCGATGGGCGAGAGCTAACCGATCGATAAACCATAGTAATCCAAAAACTGGACTATGACTCCGGGAATAGGAAACCACATTCGGGAAAATAACAAATGTGCCTCGTAGTACGTTAAGAACCCACGAGGCAGAGAATCAGCATCTTCTCCATCTATCGGCATTCGGAACTCAATCTCTTCGGGGACTCGGCAGAAATCTCGGATGGCGGCAAGGAATGATTTGCGACACTCGATCGGCCTACTGGCATCCTTTTTGAATTTTGATCTCGGCAGACACCACAATTCCGTCGGTGGAACTTCGATACCACACGTAACCCGCCAATATTCCCTCGCTTCGTCAGGATCGACAGTGCAGCACGAATTCGACATTCAATATAACTTCACCTTCCCGAACTTGTAGGCTTTTGGGGTTAAAAATCGACGACAAAGCATACGCAGAAACTAGATCATTCACAACATCGAACTTTTTAGCCATCAATTCTGCCTAACTTACCTAACATGCCTTAAAAGTTCGCAAGAACATTTCAACGATTCTTGCAAACTAGGGGGGCTAACTGTTGGGGTCAAAAATGGTTACGACGAAATCGATGCCTAAAAGAGTAACGGAAATATTGTCTCTCCTTTGAAAGTGAAAATCGTGAAAGTATTATCAATTCCGAGACCCTTTACATCTAGTCAATCTCCTCTCGACCAAATGTCGAAGTTCCGCGTCTAGCAATCCATAAGCGGCCGCTTCGCAAAGTCCAGTCACTTGCGGGCAACTAAACGCGAGAATAACGAAATCAACGTCCGAGACCTCTGAGAGACCATAGTAAACGAGTTCTGGAGAGATAAGAAGTCACTGTAAACGATGGATAACCGCGTCGCTTCGAAAATATGAGTGATACGAAAAACGGCAAGTCTAGCCGCCCAATGGGCGCCCAGACTTCGTATCGATCGTATAAAACGATAATGGTTAACTCGTAAACTGACATTGTCTTAACCATACGATCGGTCTTATCATTTCGTAAAATTGTCACCTCGTATTCGTACGAAGAACTATTTCTCCGAAAGAAATCGTAAAAATCACTTTGTCGCTAAATGGCCCACGAAGACCCAAAACACTACAAAAGTCAACGTACAATTTCGAAACAATAACGGGCCTAGCTGCGTTAACGATCTACCCGAGTTTCACGAAAGAGAAAAGGAAAATACAATAAAATCAAAATCTGAAGATAAATATAGAAAACTCGTAAAGATATGGAATATTCTACAAAAATGGAATATTTCTGCGGGAGGATATGCAAAAATCTAGGGCAAAAAGGAAATTGATTTAACCTACGAAGGCATACAAAAGAGGGGCTAAGGAGAAGAACGAGGGGGGGACATAATAAATTCTTCACAATTCATACTTCGAGCTATAGGTTTATTTTCGTTTTTTGTTAGCGAGTTGCATCTCAATTAGGTTTACCTGTCTTATACTGTTAGAACTAGGATACTCGCCGACAGCTCTTGCGGCCACGACTTACCACCTGTTGTAACGCTCAACGCAGATTCGAAATAATATCTCTATTGCTCTATTTTATTTCGATTCTCTTTTACGTTTACCTCGTCGTCTGTTTTCTTCGTACTTTTGATCTGTCGTTGTTGGTTTAGCATATATCCGGGACCTGAAGGAAAGTTAGGATTTCCTGGCTTTCCTCCGAATACGAATATCGACAGTGTGAATTTCGGTTCCCACACGAGGAGTTTCCTACGTACCTCTTTCGAGGATCAAGTCATCTCGTAATTCGGTTTGTTGTCGCGAGTGATGACTCGTTTGGTAGAGTCAGTCGTTTCAGTCTCGATTACAACAGCTAGGTCGACGATTACCTCTGGTGTTGAGAGTATCACTTTGTCGGGAACGTTGGGCTCAGAAGTTTGCTTGTTTCCTTCAGATTGAGTTGTTTCTTGAGTTGACTATTCTGGCACGTCTTTTTTTGAAGTGTCTTCGGCTAACGGCCGAGTTGTCTTCATTCCTTTAGGTTTAGCCATGGGCATCATTTCAACTTTTCTTAGCTTATGCTTGGCTAGGAAACAGAGTCGGGACTGTCTTTGGCATCCCCAAATTGCGGCGATTCCGTAGGGAGTCGGTAATTTAATGCCTAAGTGGTAGGTTGATGCGACTGCCTTCATGGAGTTTATCCATGGTGTTCCCATGACCACGTTATAGTTGGCAGAATGGTCGACGACCGCAAAATTGATGACTTTCATGATCTCCTTGGCCGTCACCGGAAGCTTGATCGATCCAAGAGTCATTGATTTCGTACTAGAGAAACCCGTGAGTTGTTTTGGCGCATGTGTGACCTCTGATAAGTCGATGTTCATCCTGTTGAGGGTATCGCGAAAGATGATATCGACGGTACTCCCTGTGTCGGTGAGGACCCTGGCTACTTCGAGGTCTTTTATAATGAGGTCAATCACGAGGGAATCGCTATGGGGTTTTTTCAATTTCGATAGTTTCATGTTCCTCGAAACCGATAATGTCATTTGCGGTGTCGAGTGGCGTAGACCAGTTTGCACTTGACTCGACCTTACGGTGGTATGCTTTTATCGATGAGACGATGTCACGAATGTATTGGGACTCACCGATGATCATAATCAATCTGCGGCGATTGGAGTCGTTGCCTTTGTCGTCGGGTCTCCTTCCGTGTTTTCCGTCCGCTTGAGTGTCTTGAGATATGGCGTCTCCTAGGGATGCCTTATCGGTTCTGGTTTGGCGATCTATATCACATATGAGGTCTTCTACGCTGGTAATGTATGAGATTTCCCCCGCGAGCAGTTTTGCCGTTAGCCTTGCTCTGAGAACCTTGCATTTTGCGGTGGAGTGACCTTTCGTTTGGTGGAACTCGCATAAGGTGTTCACGTCGTACGACGTGTTCCACGCCTAGGAGTTCCCCGATGGGGGAGTTGATAGCATAATTATGTGCCCCCTAAACGTCTTTTCCCTCGTGATGGACGTACTTGTCATTACGATGGATCTTCTTTTTCCTCTTCTGTTATGAGGTAATGTCTTTCGAAGATGCCTTCGCTTGTTTGGGTTTTTGCAATAAAACATTCATCTCTTCTTTGATGATGATGATATTGTCCGTAGCCTGATGAAGCGTATCTTGAATAGTGCGTGGTTTTTGGAAAGCTATCCACTTCTTGAACTTCGACTTGTACCAGAGGGTTTTCTGAGCGGGTATACTGCCACCATGTCGCTGACCTGCTGACTCTCGACATCACTATATTGAACATTTTCATGAAATCTCTGAGAGATTCTTCTTCTCTTTGAGACAGGCTCCATAGATTTCTGATGGAGTTTCGGTTTAGACGGGAGAACTACTCGAAGGCCGCTCCTTGGAGATGTTCGATGAAGAGGTGGTAGAAGCCACCGTCTTTTTTGCCTTCTTTGAGCTTGGATCTTGCAATCGCGATCTGGAAAGTTTGCAGGTGAGCTTTCTGATCGGCGGTTCCGTCATACATTGGGATTTTCACCTTCCCGAGATCCGAGACTTTGGTGTTGGTTATGCAAGCAATGAATGGAGTTTTACGAGTCTCTTCGAGGAGCCGCTCGATCTCTGGTGCGGCACTGGTCGCGTGGTCGATCTGCAATTTTACCGCTTTAACCTTTGCTGCTGTTTTCGCGATGATGACATAGAGATTGTGAATCTCGTTGAGATCGTCGTTGGTTTTTTTACGAGACGGTCGGCGTGTACTTTGAACGGCTCTGGCTTGGTCCTCGACCTGTTTCTCTTGCTCTACACAAAAGATATTTTCTTCCTCTTCTGTCATGGGTTAGTCGAGATGATAGTTTTTCTGTGTTGCGCGACCTTTAACCCTTCTTGGGTGTACGTCAGCATCTTCATCAGTGGGATCGAATTGATCGCTGAAGTCCAAGTTGATTCGATTGACTTTGTTTTCTTTCGTTTCCTTCTCGAGGGTCGGAAGGTCATCCATGTTCTTCTACTCTGCGATAGGGGTGATCTCATCGGGATTTTGTTTTGATGGTTTTTCCTACGCGTTCCGGAGTATGCTGAGCGGAGTGGTGAAGTCGAGTCTTCTTCCGCAGAATTTGGTAGCTCCACGCGGAAGAATAGTTCTAGTCCTTGCGGTTAGGGTTTCAACCTGTTTAACGAGAGAGCTAGTTAGTTTATCTTGTGTGGCCGACTTCTTTTCGAGGGTTGAGAACATCTTTTTGATCTCCTCGAACGTTGCGGTGTTTGCGTCAGCGTTGACCGCGTTGTTGTTCGTTTCTGGAGTGTTTTCATCATCGTTGTTGGATCTGTCGTCGTCACGAGCTGGTTGATTGCTCTGGTTGTCTGTAGTCATATATGATCTATTGTTCTGCGGTTGCGAGTTAGATTGACCCTAAACGAATAGGTCCCCTCCTTCTAGAGCCAAACTGTGGGAACCAAAATTTGCGCTGTCGATTTTCATCATCGAAGGAAAGTCAGAAAACTCTAACCTCCCTTGAGGTCCTAGATTTTTGCTAAACCAAACAAGGAGAGATCAAAATACGAAGAAACAGACGATGAAGTAAAGGTAAAAAGAGAATCGAAGACAGAGTTGAAAAATCGAGATCTTATTCCGAATATGCGTTTGAGCGTTACAACAGGTGACAAGCCATGGTCGCAAGAGCGGTCGGTGAGTATCCCAGTTCTAATAGCGTAAGACTTGTAAACCTTGTTAAGTCGCAGCTCGTTAACAAAACGAAAAATAACCTAATTGCTCTAAGTGCTAAGTTGTGAAGAAATTTTTGTGTCTCTCCGTCCTTCTCTTATATATGCCTTTGTAGGTTGGCCCGGTTTCCTTTTCTGCCCTCGATTCGAGTATATCCTTCCGCGAAAATATTCCTTTTGTGATTCGAGTATATCCTTTTTCGAGGTTTTTTCTTATCTTCTCTATTTTCCATATTTATCTATGAAAAGTCGTAAGAAGACTTTTATCGCGTTTTGGACCTTCTTGGGCCGTTTTGTGATTAAGCGACTTTAACAATGTCTTTCAAAGAAATCGTTCTTCGTACGATTACGCAGTGATTGTTCCGCAAAGTGATAAGACCAATCGTGTAGTTAAGATAATATCAGTGTTAGAACTGACTGTTATCGTTTTATACGATCGATATGAAATTTTTACGAAAAGAACAAGTCTTTATGATTATTATCGCGAAACTTTAACGGAAACTCCAATCGAGACGAAACAAGAGACGGTCAAACTGAGATTCGAAAGAGAAGACGATCGGGAGGATGTGGTCTAGTCAACCGTGGGCGACTAGACGTTGTCTGTGTCTAGTCGCCTATGTACGACTAGACTTTTGTCAAGAGTCTAGTCGCGCATGGGCGACTAGACTTGCCGAGGGTCTAGTCGCCCATGGGCGACTAGACTTGCTGAGGGTCTAGCCGCCCATGGGCGACTAGACTTGCCGAGGGTCTAGCCGCCCATGGGCGACTACACTTGCCGAGGGTCTAGCCGCCCATGGGCGACTACACTTGCCGAGGTTCTAGCCGCCCATGGGCGACTAGACTTGCCGAGAGTCTTGTCACCGGGCGACTAGAATTTCCCAGAGTCTAGCCGCCCATGGGCGAGTAGACATTGTTCGTGCCTAGTCGCCCATGTGCGACTAGACTTCATGGAGAGTCTAATCGCCCACGGGTGACTAGATCTCGCTTGTGTTTTCGAAGCGACGCGGTTATCTGATGTTTACGGTGACTTCTTATTGCTCTGAAACTCATCTACTGAGATCTCTCAGGAGTTATCGGGAACTCTAGGGCGTTGATTTCGTTATTCTCACGTTTAGTTGCTCGCGCGTGACTAGACTTTGCGAAGTGATCGCCTACGATTGACTAGACGCGGGGTTTTGATGTTTGGTTGAGAAGAGATCGTCTAGACGACAAGAACCTTGAATTTGATAATCCCCTTATGATTTTGGTTCTCGAAAGAAAGACAACATTTCCATGGTGCTTTTTTAGACGTTGATTTCGTTTTGACCTTTTTTTACCCCAACATATACTTGTACTGGTGTAAATGCCTTCCCTAGCTTTCCATTTCTAGATTTTATATGTCTTCCATTACAATCCCGTAGAATCCACCCCCACACGTGCTTGTTGAGATTGAGGATTTAAACAACTATCAATGTTACACTTTAGAATGTCAATAGGAGGTGGATCCCATTGTGTATTTCTCAAGGACATAGTTTCTGCATTATCCATTGGCATCTCCCTAATGGATATCCATTCTGAAATAGCCTCCAGAGCTTGTCGATAGTACTCTACTGGATGCACATTTCGTTTTGAAAACAAAAACTCATTTCGCAACTTCCTATTCATCCACATGATCCAGAAGAGTAGTAATCGTTCCTGGTCCTGCAAACTTTCATCTTCATATATACTCACAATTGTCTTAAGATTCCCCTTTAGGTTCCTATTAGGTGTGTACCTTTTCTGGTTACCGGAACCTCTTCGCACCAGTAGAGCTTTCATATAACCAAACAGTACATGATTAATACTTTCCTCTTCAACACAACAAAGTTGGCACTTTGTATCCATGTTAACCTGTCTTGTTATTAATCTATTTGTTATAGGTAGAGCTTTAGACACGGTTTTCCATATAAAGAATCGTATCTTGGGAGCTATCTTAAGCTTCCATATTCTTTTTTTCAATAAGATTGGTCCCTCTCGTGGAGCATAATTTCCTAGTTCTATCATGACAGGAGTAAGAAACCAATACCCAGACTTAACAGAAAAGCAAGCATCTTTCGTATATGGCCATTTATTAGAGTCCTAAACAACATGCCATGATATGTACAAAGATTTTGCTAAGCCGGTATCTTCATTATTCAAAAAATGATGCAGCTTTATCTCATCCTATTCTTGTGTTTCCTCTTTCATTAGATCCTTCACCTTCATATGTTAATCATATCCCATGAAACTAGCTGGTCTTGGTGGGTTCTAAGCGAGCCAATTATCATGAAAAACCTTTGTATCTTTGCCATGACCAACTCTAACTCTTAAGCCCCGTTTGAGAATTACTCTCTTGAGTAGAGTTCCAACTGTATGATCATTTAATGCCTTGTTGTGCTTGGATAAACGAAGTGTTTGGATGATTTCTTCCTCAATATATCCTAGCAATCAAACTATTCAGGTTGTTAAAGTTGCCCCATGCTTGCTTAGCCAATAGAGCTTATTGAATTAGTAGAGATATTTAAATCCAAGTCCATCTTCTTGTTTTGGAATTTAGAGTCTCTTCCACGAAATCCATGGTATCTTCCTTATTCCACTATCTTGCCCCATCCAAAACTCTGTCAAGGCACTATCGATTTGCTCACAAATAGTATTCGACATTAAAAAAGTTTATAGAGAAAACAAGATTTGCTTGAGCTATTAATTTAGTGAGGACCTCTTTCCCTGCCATTGACAAAAGTCTGTTATACCAGCTTCCTATTTGCTTTTAATCTGCTGCAAAACATATTCAGTGGTCTTGATTTTACTTCGTCCAACTTGTTGAAGAACTCCTAAATACTTACCTCCACCACCAAGCTTATCTATGCATAAGATATGTTGTATCTTCTCTTCCATATCATGCTTGACTCTTGTTCCAAACAACAACGAGGATTTTGCAAGATTTATTTTCTGTTCTGTAATAGCTTCGTAGTTTTGAAACAACTTCGACAAGACTTCCGCATCCTTTACCTCAACAAGACAAAAAAACAATAGATCATCCACAAACAATAGGTGTGTAATCGTAGGGCAATTGGTGGCTATCTTCAATTCTTGAAACCCATGAACTCGCTCTACTTCGTTCACCATTTGACTCATGACTTCACCACACAGTAAAAACAAATATGGGGAAAGGGGATCCCCTTGACTTATACCCTACGTCGGCGTAAATCCTCCATGGTTGTACCATTCAACAACACTGAGAAACTGACTGTAGAAACACAAGACATAATCCATTGAATCCATCTAAAATTGAAACCCATATGGACCATTACCTGCTCCAGGAAACTCCACAAGACCTGATCATAAGCTTTACTTGTATCAATTTTAATAGCCATAGAAGACTTTGAGCAATTCTTTTTTTTGTTTTCAAAGCGTGCATCAGCTTGTGTGCAACCAAGATATTGTCCGATATATTCTTTCTTGGTACAAAAGCTTTTTGAGAATCAGAGATTAATGCACCTAATATACTCTACAAGCCCAACCCCAAGACCTTGGAAATGATCGTGTAACTGATTGTGCATAGGCTAATCGAATGTAAGTCTTGCATTCCAATTGAGTACTCTGTTTTTGGTATGAGGCATATATTCACATGGTTAACCTTGTCTCTAGATGATTCTATTAAAAAATCGGTGCAACATGTCACAAACATCGGGTCCTACCTCTACCTAGAACTGGTGATAAAACGCCGCTGTAAAACCGTCACACCCCGGAGCCTTATCTGCACCAAAAAAAAAAGCTGCAAATCAAATCTCCTCATCTGTAACCCGACATTTTAAGATCTCACTCATACGCGGAGTGACCCGAGTTTGTACCCCCAGTATGTTAACTTTATAGGACTTTAAGAAGAATAGGGTTTTGCAAAATAATCAACAACCACTTTTGCCATAGCCTCATCACTCTTGTGGGAGATTCTTAGCTCATCGATGACAATTTGGATTGTGTTTCTTGGTTTCTTGGCTTTTATAATCCCATGAAAGTACATTGTGTTTCGATCTCTAGCTCTTAACCAAGCCATTTGGCTCTTTTGTTTCCAATATTCTTCTTCATCTTGATAAGCTTTGGAGAGCTTCGAACGCAAGTTTTTGATCTGAGATGGAGTACTGCATATGTCCCTTAAAACCATTTCAATTCTATATCTCAAGATCTAGATCAGTTCTGTCGAGTTAACTTTCTTGCGCCTCTTCCATTGCGCAATAGTTGATCGAAAACTCTTTAGCTTGGCGCTTAAATCTCTAGTGTTTGTGCTCTGTTTTGTCCAATCTTTGCGTACTGTCTCTAAGAACTCGTGGTATTAAAAGAACCTTTTATGATATATGAAATGACCTATACGAGGTGTGGGAGCATACTCAACTATTACCATTAAAGGCCTATGGTTTGATTCAGCCAAATCGAGGTATTCCATAACAGATTTTGTATATAAACACTTCCATTCTGCATTGATAAACACTCGATCTAAGCAACATTCGACTATATCATTGCGTCTCTTTCCCACCCATCTAAACGAATTTCTTGTATACTTAAGATCCTCCATACCACACACTTGTATCATACGCCTAAAATCATCAAAACTCGCATCAACTCTTCTTCGGCCATAAGAACAAACTGGTTAGCGTGGATAGCCTCCGCCACCACCTCCGTTGGAACCGATTCCTATGCATCATTAACCCCAAGGTAATCTCTTGAACTTTTTTGTGAAGGTTTTCCGCCATTGTAAAACTTGGATCAGCGTATTTATCTTTCGATTTAGGGATTTCAAGATGAAAAGAGAAAACCAAATTTCCTCTGCCTTTATAGACAAAGAGAAGATGGCAATTGATAAGAGGAACATCATAGTGGGGGTTAACCGCTACGAAGATGGAAGATGTGGGGATGGAATCAATCACTAACCTCTCCACTTGCACATCATGGAGAGAAAAAACAGCTTTTCTAGAGAAAAGCGAAGAACAACGGCGCCAGAGCCACCATAACTGTGAAATTACCCTATCAATCACCATTCTAAAACTAAGCACAGATAAGCTACCTTTTTCTTGTTCTTCCAATATGAGCATCATTATTAAATTCATTTGAGAAGACATTTTTGTCTCCCTTGTAATTCTACCTTTCCAAAAGAAAACACACTTAGAAGAAAGTTAGTAACAAAAAAATAGAAAAAAACTAAAGAAAGCTTAGTATAAGGAAAAATTGTAATTCTAATGAGAATCTACTAAGTTCCTCGAGAATGACACCAAAAACTTGTTGCATAGTTTTCCCAGTAACATAAAAAAGATTTACAATTTCTAAAGCCCTGATTTCCTTATAATTACACTATATGCAATTCCACGATTATGCTGTTGTAGTACTTTAGGAGTCGATCCAAAAGAAATTAGAGAATCAATAGGAATGAAAAATACTACTCTACTAATCTAGGTGCAAAGACTACCTAAAAAAACTAACAGAAATGCAATGGATGAACCAAGAAAGCAAGAAATCAGATCCACAAGTAGCTAATGCGTAAATCCGAAACCACTAAACAAGATTCAAGAATGATACGGAAGGACCTTGGGGAATGGTAAATGAAAAGGTGAAAAGTTGGGTATTTTCGATCAAGCTTTAGATACTAAGACTTCAACCCCTAGGCCTCAAGAATAAGGCTAGACATTGTAGTACTTAGGGTTATTGAACCACGAGGAGCAATCTTTCTACACATTTAATCCTATAACTAGTTTCATTAATCTAAGACTATAAAAGCGATTAATTTTCAAATTCAAATCAAACAAACAAGCAAAACAAAAAAAGAGAGCAATGACTAAAAAGGGCAATCTCAAACTACTAAATGTTACTTAATAAATATTCAATGATAAAAATAATGCAAGAAATGGATTAGGTGCATGTTCAAGGAATCCAAATGCTAATCAAATGCAAGGTTTAGGTAACGAAGCTCATTTCAAAGGCAACACCACAAGTAAACTAGATAATTTCCATGATTCTAATCCATTTAATGTACTAAGATAGTGCTAATCTCCCGATGGCAATCCTAAGTTCATTAATCATTAAACACAAGCCCAATACCCTACTTAACACCTTAATCATCTATTCTCATAGACTAAGAATGCTAAGAATGATTTAGATTCTCTTAGGCATTTCATCGAACACCTTCCGGGTGTGAAAGCCTTAGGATCTAGGATTTGATTGATGACTTCAAATCTAGCTTTAAGTATCCCTAAATCATGTAAATCTATATAAACCCAACCTCTAACATCAAGATTGACACCTAGATCTAACTTGATCAACATAACCCATGCTTACACTAAATGACTACCCACTACTCATGCTTAAACAACTCACAAAAACCAAAGATAAACTCATGAAAAGCATAAATAAATAAGAAGGAATGATAAAGATGCAAACTTTTGTATTGATTAATAAAGATTACTCAAGATCCAAAAGAGAGACAAAGAGTTCAAATAGTAAAACTTAGGGTTTTCTCATGTTTAAGAAGGGTATTTATAAAAACCTAGAAGTTGGGTCGGGTTGACTCGGGACAAACCGGGTCAAAACCAACATTTTTAAGTGTTTTAGACGAGGTTGGCGGTCTGGGTTCAGGGTTGTGGACTGCCAGCCAGAGTACTCTAGACCGCCAACTCCCCTTTCTGCCTAGCTAGCGGACTGGCTTGGGGTTGCAGACTGCCAACCCGTGCCCCTTGGACCGCCAGGCTTGAGGTGTGGCTGGCTGGCAGTTGTCTTGAAGATTGTGGACCGCCAACCACGGTGGCCTGGACCGCCAGCTTCTCTATTAGGTGCTAAACGCATCCGTTCTTGCGTTCAAGTCCCGAGATTCATCTGTTTTGATGAGGACAACCTGAAATAGGGTAGAAAAGAAAAGAAGAATGTACAAATGCATCTTTTAAGACATCTATATGATACTAAAGAATTTTACTTACGAACTTATACTAAAACTACTTAAAAAGAACCTAAACTTTATGAGAATGTAACTAAACTCTAAGCCTAAATCATGCAATTTTCATAAAAATCAACTCCCCGGACTAGAACCTTGCTTGTCCTTAAGAAAATTAGACAAGTACTAATGTTCGGGAGAGAGGTTTGAAAGTGAGGACTCATAATCGCAAAGATTTGCAAAGGTGGTTGAAGTGAAATCCTTAGGAAGTAGTTGCAAGTTGCAAGAGTCAATCTTACTCTCTCGTACTTCGCCATACTCTTCCCTAGTCATGCTAGTTAGCCTACTCCTAAACCTTCACAAGCATTTCAAATCCAACAACCCTTTAACATTCATTTAACATCTATATGTGGAACCTCACCTATGGGCATGAAATAAAAAACCATATGTCTAGGAAGAAAGAGGCTTTTGAGTGAAAAAAGAAGTTTTCTTTAAGTGTTTGCGGTTTTCTCTCATTGAAGAAATGCATTTCAAGTTGTAAAAACGAAGGAGAAAGGGGGAATTGGCTCGTACAAAGACAAGCCTTGTCTAACTCATTCCCATCCCAAATATACTCCCTAGTTCTACCCTTCCTTCTTCCTTAACCAACCACTCGAAACACAACAATCACTTCTCAATCAAGACCCTTAGTTCTTTAATAACACACTCTAAGGTTTTTGCTTTCTTTTTAATGTAGTTATAGCTCTTATCTCTACCTTTGCTAAGGTTGATCCTTTCTTTCTAGTCCTTTGGGCTTTAGACTTTTCATTTTCTTAACTTAGGACATTTTGTCTTCTTTTTAAAAACTTGAGCTATTTTTCTCTTTCTTTTCTTTTCTGATAGCTCAGGTTTTCGCCCTAGATAACACTGCAAGCGCACAGATGTACGTTGTAGTGGTTTGGGATCAAATCCACAGAGACCAAAGGTAGCACGAAGAATGTAGAATCAAACAGCGGGTTAAAGCTAAAAAGATGTCTTTAAGTATTATGCAAATATCAAAATTAAGAGAGCACAGAAACGCAGGCAGCAAACGATGAGGTTGTAAAACAATCAAAGAAGTGTTGGGCATCGGGTATTCACAGGGAAACAATTCACTGTTGATTCAAATTATAGACTAGGGAAAAGGTTAAGAACTGTCTTGAACTGAAATTCTAATCTAGAACTGATCTACTTCCGTACAAACAACTCTGTATGCATTAGAAATCTCGAGACTAACTTCTGTTGACCCTCGATTTCTAATCATGCATTACTAACAGGTTTGATAGGTTTACAATTAACTTAAACATCAACTTCCGTTGGCTTAAGAAGAATTGCTCATCTAGGATTCTTTCAGGCATTTAAACATACACTTTCCAGCAGTTAAATTACCTAAGTTCAGAATCTAAGTGATCAATTCAGTTTCATGCATTACAAACAATCATAGACGAAGATCCATAAGATTAAATCCCTATTCATGTGATTCTATATCAACAACTCATGAATCCCTATGTGAGAATCCCTAAACCCAACGAACAGACTACTCAATCATGGATATTGCAAAAACACAGATAAAATTCATGAGAGACATGATGCTATTAAGCATAAACAAGAGTAAAAAGAGGGTTCCGAAGACTTCTCGATCGAAGAACAAAAAGACTTCTTGTCGCTATCTTACAAACTCAATCTCTGCTCTCTAAAACTTAGAAAACTTGCATTATGAAACAAGAAAAACAAGTCTAGGTCTTTTGATAGCAATTCGGTCTGAAATAAGTTCGGTCTGGTTCTTCATAAAATCGGTCCGCAGATCGGGACAGGGATCGGTCGATCCTTAGAAAGGGATCAGTCGATATGTGTCTGAATTCCTGGGTATTTTCCAACTTTGCACGAACACTTCCTTCGACGCTTGAAATCAATCCAAAATGCATTCTTTTCGCACATTCAAGCTCGAATCCTTTAAAAATAACAAAGAACACAAATCCGCGCCAAAACAATCCGAATACATACTAAAAACCTTAGATCTCGTGTGAAAACCATAGTAAAAACCTACAAAAATACTGGCAAATCATTTTCCTCCTAGAGTCTATTACATTCATCATTTTCTTCTTTTAAAGTGTAACTTATTGAACCCCCTTTTCAATATAAAACATTTCCAACCTATGATCATCGAGTATGAATACTCTTATCTACCCCCATCCTATCTAGACTAGCCTCAAAATGAGACTAGTTCTAAGAAGGATCCTCTTTGTCGTTCCAATACTCGTGGGGTTTTACATATCAATGCATTAAAATAGGCCTCACTCAATCAAGAATAATGTGGTATTTGAAACAAAAGGTTAGTGTTAAAGGTGGGGAACCATCCTTAAAATGAGAATGGCCACTCGGATTAGTTAAGGGTGGTAAAAAGGGATAAGACCATCCGAGTGTCAATGTGTTTACACCATGGTTCATGTATTTCAAGCCCATAAGTAAGGTTAAATCTCATTAACGTTTAAGTTCAATAAGTTTCGATTCAAATCATGAGAGATTCAATCTAGACGTAAACAATTAAGCCAAGAGTTCCTAGCATGGATTTTCTATTTTTCGGTTTGGCTAATGCTACTTGATACTACTAGCAAGGGTTTCAATTCACTCCTAAACAAAATCCACTTATGCAGTACTTCAATCATTGTCCTCATGCACATGTAAATGCGTCATATATGCTTCTAAGACTCGATCATAATAACAAGAGTATGAAAGATGCAACTACATGCTTTCTTATTCAAAAAATGTTATGAACCGAACCATTTAGTGGCTGCCATAACCGAAGACCCAT
>OVAN01005783.1:0-22762 GCA_900406275.1 Anastatica hierochuntica | reverse complement strand
TGGTTCTGATACCCCGACTGATAATTGTTCTTGAATCCTCCTGAACCATACCTGCTTCTGCTGATAACCACAGTTCCCGAAGCTATTGTTCTGATTCTTGTTATGAAAACCAGAGTTGAAGACACTCTAATTCTGATTGTATGACTTGTTCTGGAACTGATTCTGCTGATTGAAACCTCTGTTACTGAAGTTTCCCTGACCACCAATGTAATTCACATCTGCCAGCTCATCAGACATATACTCCTGGTACATCTGTCCCATCTTCTGCTCTTGAAGCACAGGTGCTTCATTCTGCTCACCAACAAAATTTATACTTTACTGATCTCTCCTCATTAGCTCATCAATTGACTGTAGATCATCAATTCTCTTTGCATCAGATGACACAACTCCTCTACCACGCTCAAAGTCTAATCTGCGATTGACCTGACTGTTTGCCATGTTATTCACCAACTCAAAAGCTACCTGCACAGTCTTGGTACTGAAATCCCCATTGCTAGCGGTGTCCATCGCATTCTGATACTTCTCCTCAACTCCATTGTAGTATTTTATGGGTTGAGGAGAAATATCAGAACGCTATGGATACTGCTAGCAATGGGGATTTCAGAACCAAGACTGTGCAGGAAGCTTTTCAGTTGGTGAATAACATGGCAAACAGTCAGGCTAATCGCAAATCAGACTATGAGCGCGGTAGAGGAGTTGTGTCATCTGATGCAAAGAGGATTGATGATCTGCAGTCAAAGCTCGATGAGCTAATGAGGAGAGATCAGCAAAGTGTTAACTTTGTTGGTAAGCAGAATGAAGCACCTGTCCTTCAAGAGCAGAAGATGTGACAAATGTACCAGGAGTACATGTCTGAGGAGCTGGCTGATGTGAATTACATTCGTGGGCAAGGAAACTTCGGTAATAAAAGTTTCAACCAGCAGAATCAGTTCCAAAACAAGTCATACAATCAGAATCAGAGTGTCTTCAACTTTGGTTTTCTGAACAAAAATCAAAACAATGGCTTCGGAAACAGTGGCTTTGGGAACAGTGGTTATCAGCAAAAGCAGTATGGTTCAGGAGGATTCAAGAACAATTATCAGTCGGGGTATCAGAATCAGAACCAGGGAGAAGCTTCTGCGTCTTCTGAAGATAGTGAGCTGAAGAAAATGTTGCAGCAAGTGCTGGAGAATCAAACAAAGTCCTATGCGGATTTGAATCAGAAGGTAGATAACATGTACAATGATCTCAATGGGAAGTTCGAAATATTGAGAACTCATATGAAATTGCTTGAAACTCAAATTGCTCAGACTTCTGCTGGCAACAGAGCTCCACCAGGCGTGATTCCAAGCAAGTCGAAGAAGAATCCAAAGGAGTAGTGCAATGTCATTACACTTAGAAGCGGAAAAACGACTGCAGGTCCGTCAGGGACACAGATTGATCGATCCTAGGCCCATGATCGATCGATCCCTGCTTCTATAACTGGTAGAAATTTGCGAAATTCTGCGATTGATCAATCCCTTGAAGCGATCGATATCAAAAGGAGGACAAGGATCGATCGATCCCTGTCTCAGGATCGGTCGATCCTTGTCCAGATAGGAGGTGTTCAGATTTTCGACAAAAATACAAGGATCGATCGATCCCAGTCCGTGGATCGGTCGATCCCTGTCCTGGCGAAGGTGTATCGAATTTTCGCGATGAAACGAATGCGTAGGAGGTCGAGGATAAGTATGTGCCACCCCCACCTTATGTTCCAAAGCCTCCATTTCCTTCCAGGCCTCGTCAAAAGATCAAGAAATGCGAGTACGAGAAGCTGAAGAATCTAATCGGTGAATTACATGTGAGATTGCCTTTCGTTGAGCCAGTCAAGATGGTACCATCTCTTAAGAGGTACATGAAAGAGATTCGCGCAGATCGGATGACCCTGGAACAAGGTGTGTCGGTTCTTACTGCGGAGTGTAGCGCAGTTCTTCAGAACATCACACCGGAGAAATGTGAAGATCCAGGTCCTTTTGTCCTACCTTGCAGGATTGGATCTCTTACCTTCGAGAGATGTCTGTGTGACTTGGGCTCAGGAGTTAGCTTGATGTCGTTGTTTGTCTTGCAGAGGCTGAACTTTGTGAACTATAAGCCCATGAAAATGTCTCTGATACTTGCATATCGATCAGTTCGCAAGCCAATAGGTATTCTCGATAACATTCCTGTTGGTGTTGGGGAAGGCTATGTATACACTGATTTCGTAGTCTTAGAGCTTGACGAAGAACTCAAGGATCCTATCATCTTGGGTAGACCATTTTTATCTACTGCTAGAACTATGATCGATGTTCAGAATGGTCAGATTGATCTGCAATTGGGTAAGCTAGATGTGCATTTCAATCTTGAGAAGTCAACCTAGAAGCCTACCATAGATGGGCAAGCGTTTTGGGTTGACACTTTGACTTAGGTGATTGAGGAGGCTGTAGAGGAACCTCACACCGAGGTATCTTTTCAGATATCCTTATCTCGGATTGACGAAGAGAATGGTCCGTTGAGTAAAGACACAATAGAGATAGCTGAAGAGAATGACGTCAAAGAAGTCTTGGATGGAGATGTTCATTCCACAGTGAGAAAACTCAAGACTAAAAAGAAGCTGAAGCAGAAAGAGCACAATTCTGAAAATGTTGCAGAGAGTTCAGAGTAGACATTGATTCCTCTTGGATGCGATGGAAGCGCTATTGAGTACAAGGTGAAGCGTAAAGGCAGATTCAGACCTTTCTCCAAGGTAAGAGTCATCATTACGCCTGAGTTTAAAGAGAAAGGTGCAGCTGCTCTGAAGAAAGCGATGGGCAGCATCCTTGAGCTGAAGATATTCTTTGGTGGAGCTTGCTTCGGGGCGACTTCCAAGGCCCTTCTGGTCTGATCCATCGCCATTACAATCAGGCTCGTGACTCTAAATAAGCGCTGAGTGGGAGGCAACTCACTAGGTACTTTTCTTTTAATTCTTAGTTAGTTGTACAACATTTTCAGTCTTTTTTTTTGGATTTGGTGCTTTTGACGTTTTTTGGTGTTTTTAGCTTTGTAAATTGTAGAAAAGAAGAAATACCCAGACGAAGGGACAAGGATCGATCGATCCCTGTCCTGGGATCGACCGATCCTTTTCTTTAAAATGTCCACGAAATGGGACAAGGATCGATCGATCCTTGTTTCCGGATCGGTCGATCCTTGTCCCGATTACACAGCTTATACTTGCGAGAAACATGTCAGTTCTTCATTATCTCTTTAAACTCAAACACGAAAATTTTCACCCGAAATCTCGATTTTGGCCAAAACTCAACGGATCTGAGCCTTTTTTGAGCCTAAAATCAAGAGAATCTCGCACTCTATCTTTCTATCCGATCAGAGTTCGTTAAATCCAAGGTATGTGTCCGCAATATCAAGTAGCAAGTTTTTCGGAGAAATTTAGGAACTTTCGATTTCTTGAGTTTAGATGAATGTTTGGTACTTAGATGATCATATATGAATGTTCTAAGATCTTTAGCACTAGGATTGCGCCTGGATTTAGTGTTTTTAGGATCGATTTTGGTGGTTCTGTGATTTCGTGTTTCGTATGCCTGATTTTTGCGAGAATGCATGTTTTGTCATAATTTGCCTTGTGTATTGATATTTCTACTTCTTTGTGGCATCTCTGGGATTGATTAAAACATGCTTTCATTAATGATTGCGAGAAATTGACACTTTTCACTTGGAATGCTAAACGGAAATTGGATAAAATGGATGATGTTCTTGCTTTGATGGATTGTTTGACGCATGTTATTGTTGTTATTGAGCATGATTTTCACAGGACTTTGCTTTTTGAAAAAGAGTGAATGATTTTCGTGTTTCCCTTGTTTTGACATAGGTACTAATTTTGTTTCCAAGTGTCTATTTTCGCAGGATATGAGTAGACAACGGAGAGGAGATGCTCTGCAGGCGTGGGCACCTTCTACTTCTGTTCAGGCTCGGCGGTTCAAGAGGACTGCCCTCACACACCCCGCGAATCGTCAGGTTACTCAAGAGTGGGACCAGTTCGACTCGCAGTTTCTGGAGGATCTGAGACACATTGATTTCCCGATGACTCGAGTCATTGACTATGATCTTCTAGATGCCTTTGGCATCCGCGAGGACTTTCACTCCCTCTTCGATAGGATGGGTCTCCGAGGCTTGCTGGAGCTTCGTGAGCATGTCTACCCTGAGCTGTGTCGGGAATTTCTGGCTTTTGCACGATTAGTCTACTAGGACTTGGACAACCCGGTGGCTGATCAGGGCGTATTCTCATTTATCGTGCAGGGTCAGTTCCATTCTATCTCTCTTATGGATTTGGCCAGAGTGTTTGGTTTTGTGCAGGGTCGTGGTACATGGGTGCCTACTCTACCCAGATCCAGTGAGTTTTGGGTCTTCATTGCTGCTGGGCAACTTGTCTCCCGGAGCGCGAAGCAGTCGCATATCCGCAGTCCCGTCCTTCGCCTCGCGGCCAATGTTCTTAGCTCCCATATCTACAGGAAGACCGTTCAGGCTGCTATTACCAACGATGAGTTGGGTCTTCTCTTTCTAGGTGTTGGACACACTTGGGACTTAGCCTCTTAGATCCAGTATGTGGCTGTTACGGATCTGAACTTGGTTGATGTTGTCGCTGACAAGTTCGCCTTCTTCAAGTTGGCTGCTTCTTCTCAGAAGTCTTTTGCTACAGGTGCTCTTATTACCAGACTTCTGAGACATGTTAGGTTCGATTTTTCCTATCATCGGAGGGCAGAGCTCAGGTCCTCTAAGAAGGCAGGGACACAGTGAGTCCCGCGATCTCTATATGCTTTCTTCGATGGGAGGCATCTCTTTGACTGCGGCATTCTAGCTTCCTCATGGAAGCATTCTCTAGACAGCTCGAGGCCTTTCATCTATCACTTTCAGGACCGCCAGCAGAGGTCTTTGTACATCAAGCTACCATGCTCGGACCTGACATCCTTGGCTGATTCATCAGGAGTCGAGTATCTTCCTCCTACAGAGCGTCTTTGTCTCTGCCCCCTTCTTTCAAGAAGGGTTCTTCAGGTCTTGCTACAGACCATGTTGATGATGATGCTGACTATAAGGCTCATATGCCTCCACCTCCTACGCCCACTGATCCTGAGATTGCAGAGTTTTTTTCGGAGGATTTCATTGCTTCTGAGCTTGAGCCACCACCGCCTCCTTCTGCTACTACTGTTGAGTTCAGAGCTTGGACAGTGCAGAGTCATCGGAGGACGAGTTCTCTTATGCTGCGTTTTGCCAGAGGACTCTCCAGGATAGGGAGACTTCTTTCTTGTTCACCTAGCAGGTCTGTTCGAGAGGACGCTATCAGGCGTAGAGAGCCACCTGTTCTTGCAGCTGCTGCAGATGATGAGAATGAGGAGGAGACTGAGAGCGAGGAGTCTGATGAGACTCAGGAGACAACTTAAACAATGGAGAACCAAAGCAGCAAAAACGATGAAAGCGACCAAGGCACAATCTACGGTGACGAATCCAACGCCCCAGGAAACAGCGGAAACAGCAAACCCTCTGGCCAAGACACCTCAACGCTCGACGATTGAAGCCACGCCAGCCCAGCCGAAAGAAAAAGCCCCCGAGAACCGTCCCACGGGAAACAAGAGCCGCGACGCCAAACCCCAGGTGGATAGGACCCTAGAGTCCGATGTCATTGAAGTACGAAGCCAACCACAAAGCAGAGACAGACAACCCCCGCTCGGTCTAAACAACGTTCCCCAAATCTTGGACACAGTACTCAAGAAGATCGACGAGTTGGCCAAGACCACCGATGCTAGGTTCGAGACCATAACCACTTCACCGACGTTCTACCAACAAGCCCCAACAAGACCCGGACATTTTGCACCACGAGAGACGCCCGAAGAAACCTTTTTGAGGAAAGCCCCCAGGAATCACCGGTTAACCCATCACCAAGCCATTTACCTCAAGACGACACACGCCCACGGAGCTCCTTCGCAGACAAGGACGACGAGTTAGAACTCATGAAGCAAAAACTCCAGGACATCAACTCGAAATTCCACCAGGCGGTAAGCTCTGCTCCAGAAATCGACCACGTCCTTCGAGAAGCTCAAAACGTGCCGTTCAAGGAAAGGATCACTCGCTTCCATGTCCTAGAGCCTGGAAAGATAAGAATCCCCAAGTACGGATGAACCACGGATCCGAGCAAGCATCTGATGGCCTTCACAATAGTTATGGCACGGGCGCGCTTCTCCCTCGAAGAACGTGTTGTGGGATACTGTCATCTCTTCACTGAAAACCTGGAAGACGAGGCTTTGACGTGGTTCTGCCGGCTTAAGGCAAACTCCATCGACAACTTTCGACAGCTTTCGACGGCCTTCCTAAAACATTATTCTATGTTCATTCGCCAAGGGTCTTCGACCGCGGACCTATAGACTCTGACCCAAGGACCCACAGAACCCCTAAGAGACTTCATCAAGCGGTTCAAGGAAGTTGCTTCGAGGGTAACCATAACTGACGAAGCCGCACTCCCCGCCCTCTGTAACGCACTACGGTACGAGTCTGCCTTTGAGGACGACTTGAAGATCAAAAGGCCCCAAACGCTGGAAGATACACTCCATGGGGCCACGCTGTTCATTGAAGTGAAAGAGGATAAAGCACTAATAAAGAAGAGGCACCTCGGGGCGAAAGGAGTCGTGCCCAAGGAAAGTTGAAGGAAGAGTACGTCGAGACCCGTCATCATCTCGACAAGGACTACTTGAAGGATAAGAAGGCGATGGCATACGCAGTCAGCAATAGCCAACCCACAAAACTACCAGGAACCAAGAACCCGAAAGCAAGTGATCAAGACCACACCCAGTACTGCGAATTCCATAATAGGAACGGACACTCGACGGAAGAGTGTCGACATTTGAATGACATCCTGCTCACCAAATATCGGAACGGTGAAATCGACGTGCGCCCAAGAAATGCGACATCCGCTGACCATGCAAGAAACACGTACAAGCGACCGAACAACAAGGCTAACCGCAACAAGCCCCAACAGGAACGACTAACGGGTCGTCCTCGTAACGAAGGTATGGAAAACCAGAGGCACGACCAAGAGCGTGAAACCATCCGTGGACCCCCACCGACCGCCCGACGCCGCATCAACATGATCATGGGCGGCTTGATGTCATGCAACGATTCTATACGGTCCATCAAAAATTATAAACGTCGCGTGGTAGCCGCAGTTCAATGGGCGCAATCGATCGACCCCGCCAGGACTGGAGGACAAAACATATCCTTCAGCAACGAGGACGCCGTAGGAATCGACCAGCCTCACAGCGACCCTCTCGTGATTGAGGTCATGATGGCAAATTGCGAAGTATCACGCGTCCTCATCGACACCGGGAGCTCGGTCGACCTAATCTTCAACGATACCCTCCGAAAGGTGGAACTCAAAGACTACGACGTCAAATCGTCGTCCAAACCACTAACAGGGTTTAACGGTGATACCACAGCAGCGGTCGGTTCAGTCAGGCTCCCAGTGCACCTCGTTGGTGTCACCAAGTTGATCAAGTTCATTATTATTGACAATCCAGCTATCTACAACGCCATTCTCGGAACCCCATGTCTCAACGCAATGGAAGTAATCCCCTATACGTACCACCAGTGCTTAAAATTCCCTACGCCATCAGGAATACAAACGGTACGAGGCGATCAAGGCATGACACGAGCCTGCTTCATTGCCGAGCTCAAATTACGCAACCCCCCCCCCCCGATGAACGAAGACGATGACGATGATGTCGAACTAGCAGATACGGCTCCGACGAGGAACCCAAGCGAAGTACCCAACACAACAAACCAACGAACCACTCTCTAATCGAAGCAAGCGAAGAAGGCTACCTTCAAATCTTAAGTACGTTTTATGATTTCTTTTGTAATCAGAACTACGATGGGCTTGATCCCCTCGGGGTACGTAGGCAGCCTTTCACGAGGCACAACTACTTATCTATTAATATTATATATCTTTTCAAATGACCGACACACGCATCGACGAGTCACCTCACAAAAAGTATGCAGCAAAACAAATAATAATAATAACCACAAAACGGGACAACCCGTGAAATCTTTTGGACTCTCATAGAATCCCGTGGTCCAATTGAACCCACAAAAGCAACGTTCGAACGAACGTGTGGACTGATCACCCAGGGAAATTTATTTTGCACCTTGAAATAAGTCGAGCCCGCCTCGCATCGGGTGCAATGGCCCAATTGAATCCACAACTAAGCCGGATCGCCCCGCAACATCAAACTTTTTTCAATCAAAGTAAACTCGTAAAGAATGATACAGAATATCAAATAAAGAAGATTTTATTCACAAGGCATAAAACTGCCCTCGTCGAGAAATCTGAACAAGAAAGCTACATAAGCCAACGAGACGACAAACCCATCCTCGTCGAGAAATCTAAACAAGAAAGCTACATAAGCCAACGAGACGACAAACTCGTCCTCGTCGAGAAATCTAAACAAAAAAGCTACATAAGCCAACGAGACAACAAACACGTCCTCGTTGCTAAATCTAAACTAAGAGCCTCACAAGGAAATAAAAACATAATACTAAAATGAAAAACAAAAAGAAGAAAGAAAAGAAAACTCACCCTCATCGAGAAATCAAGACAAAAACCTTGAGAAGGGAGGGCACTACGATGCCGGTGAAGGGGATGGACAGTGCGAGTTTTGCTCAATTGACCGAGCTAACCCTTGATGTCAATAGTCGAGATGACATCAATTCCCCGTCTGGCAAACAGACGTGTCTTTGAGAAGGGTCTCAGATCTATTAGAGAAAGGCACCGTAGTGGTAGAGGCACATAGATCAACCAGCGAGAGTGCTACCCAGTCATCAGCAGAAGGCTTGGCTATCAGAGTAAGGGCCTTCACTTTCCCCTCCTCCTCCTCAAAATCCTTCCTCGCATCTTCAATAAATCCCAAAGGAATGCCATCCCCCAAACTCGGCCTCGTGCACAGATACTCATACACACCTTTGGCCTGAAGAAACGAGGCCACAAGACCATCCCGCTCCTCCTCCTCTTGTTCTCGAGGACGGAATTTGTCGAGGCGAGCTTGGAATAACGACTTCAACTTCTCTTCAGTCGCGTTCTTCTCGTGCGCAACCAACTCCATCCTCGATTTCTGAAGACGATCCATCTCGAAGCTCAGATTTGCCCGAGCCTCGTCTCGTTCCAACTTCAAGTCGGAAACCTCCTTCTCCAGGGCCCCTGATTGAGCCTCGAGCTTCTCCTGAAGCATCTTGTTCTCTTCAGCGAGACGCTTCGCCTCGCCCTCAACCCTCTGTTGACGATGTAAACTCACATCAGAAGCCCGCTGATACATTAGAACGGTACGTTCAAAATATACCTGATGCCCATCCAGCTTGGCCTCGGCTCGGGCAAGAGCTTCCTGTAAAGAAGTCGTCTCCTTCTTGAGGTTATCGGCCACAACTCTGGCCACATATGTGCCTCTCCGCTCCTTCTCTAACTGGGAGCGAAGGAACGAAATCTCGTTGTTGATGCTCGCAACAAACTGCAATGCAAAGAATACGTTTAAAAAAAAATTATACATATATATCGATATTTATATATACACATAATAACAACATCAACAAAAAGGAAAGAAACATCACCGCTACGCCATCACGCGAAAGCCTCTCATAATTTTCACCATCTTCGGGCAAAGTCGGCCGAGGCATGTAGGGGTTGAGCCTCAGATTGAAGAACAACTCCGCACACTTCGTCGAATCCAACATTAGAGGAGTACGGTCAACGTGGTGAAAAGAGAAGGCATGAGTAGTCTGCCTCGTCTCCTTCCTCTTCTTACGATCAGAATGACTCTCCTGGTCCCCCTAATCCTTCAATCTTTTCTCAGGACGCTCAGAGCCAGCCGCCAAGGATTGAGCAGCCTCGATTCCCCCAAGAAGGATCGACGACGACAACTGGAAGTCCCTCGTCGGGAACAACCAGCTCCGCCATTTCTTGAGGAAGAAGGGCACGAGCACCCTCATCGGCCTTAGTAGGCCTGATCTCGCAGACAGGCCCCGCAGAAGGAAGAACAAAAGAAGGCTCAGGAGAAGCCTCAACGACAATTGGCCCAGAATACTCGACGCCCTCGTTAGGCCTTATCTTGGAGACAATCTCCGAGGAAGGTTGAACTAGAGGAAGATCCGAAGAATTCTCAGGCACAGTCTGCCTAGAAGAATCAGTCTCCTGGGAACGCCTCGCCCTCTCGACAAGGATTCTCTGCCGCTTCTGCTCGGCATAGTTGGGCACGCTCAAGAGATCAAGCTTTATTGTACCTACAAGAATCGGAAAACTTAGCAAACACAACAATAACAAACGTCAAGAAAACGAGAAAAACGCCAAAACTTACGAGGAGAAAGAGGAGAAGAGTGGAGCTGGCTAATCACAAATGAGTTAAAGATTGAATGCCACCGACGATCGGCAATCCGAAGAAGACGAGCAAGATCATCCTCGAAATTAAGAGAGTGGCTCGAACAGGGAAAATCAACTGCGAAAAGATAAGAGCACAATTTTAGAACAAAAAATGAGTCATAAAATCACGAGCCCACACTCAACCAAGACTTCTATCAGTAATATCGGAGAATGACCGCCTAAAAGTAGCAAATGACCCCACAACGGAGTCCTCGCTAAGAGCAACAAAAAGATAATGACGCCACCATTGTCCTAAACAACTCTCGACCCCAGTAATCAGTCTCATCCCAGGTTTAAAATTAACAGAAAAAAAATCCAGGAAGATCAACACTTGCACTAGTCGACGTCACCGTTTCTAAAAATTCACAGGACATCTCCATGCCCAACCTAGAAGCAAGAACCATGACACCAACCAAACGATGAATCGAGGTCGCGGTCAACTAAGTAACAGCAATCTGACGATGTTCGCAGAAGTCAACCAAGAAGCGAGGCAAAGGGAACCAAAGTCCACAATCAAAAAAATAAGCCTCAAAAACAGAAAAGAACCCCTCGGGAGCATCCCAAGGGCGATGGTCAGGCCCAGGGATACGAATCATGAGTTCCCTCGAAAAACCACACGATTCAACCAAGCCCTGGACAGATTGGGAAGTCACTAAAGATGACCCAACCGCATCCCTTCCAGAACAGACCGCAGCCCTATCATAATCACGTGCATCGCCAAAAAAACCTCTGGCCCCGTGTCGAGAAGAAGAAAGACTCTGACGACAAGACTCATGGCGAGGACCCCTCACCAATCGCTTAAGACCACTGAAACCCAAGGATGGAGCAGAATCACTACGCACAGATTTCACCATCCCCGCAGAACCAGAAGGGGAACACCAAAAGGCAAGACTGACTAAGGGACAAAGCAGAAACCCAGAAACACAGGAAAAACAAGGAACAAAAGAAGAAAAAAACCCTACCATGAGAAAGAGAAGAGAGAAAGGAGAAAAGGAGATACCTGCAATTTGCCAAAGAAATGACTGAAACGAATCGAATTCACCTCTTAATAAGTAAATAAAAGCAATGATAATAGTCATAGCCTGGGGGAACTGAAAGGACGTTTCGACGGCATAATGAAAATTCTGAGACAAAACCTAAAGCACGCGTCAGAAGCAAAAGTCATATCCGCATTAAAGAGACCATCAGACCACCGAGCCTTGATCATGATCTTTTCGATCGCTTCGCACCTCGACAATTGAACCGAGGGGGGGGACAAACTGTTGGAGGAGGGATTCGCACCCTCCGATCGAGCCTCGGCCCACCAAAATAAGGCCAGAAGAAAATAGGGCGTAAAAGAGAAGAAGGCCCATCTAAGTACCAAAGCCCACCGACGAGGAACGATACATAAGGTAGCTCCCGCCTCGTAAGGAGAAGAGCCTCGAGGAATAGTACAAGAGAGAGAATGTGACATCATTCCTTGAAGGTAAGAACACGACACGCTGCGGGGATTACAAGGAATAAGACTGAAAATACGGCGGAGACATACGATAAAGCATGTCGAGGCCTCCAGACCCTCATGCAGGAGGCAGAAGCCCATACCCGACAAACTGGACCTCTCGACAAACGTGTACCTAGATGGCAGACCTGCTAAGCTGCATATAAAGCAATACCAAGCATAGTACAACAGGACAAAGGCAAATTGGGAAGAGACCAGATAGAAATTGGCGGGAAGCAATGACGTAGAACGAAGGGAAACGCCTATAAAAGGAGAAGACTGAGAACAGAGAAGGTGATCCGATTTTAGCTTCCTAAATACTCATCTTGTAATATCGGCCTCGCTATCCACGAGGCCACTTCTTTTCTCTCTGAACACAATACTTTCCTTTCACACAAATTTTCTAAGTGTACATTGTAGTTTGGTTTTGATAACCAACAGAGATGAAAGCCATTGCAGCCGTTGCATGCAAAAGAACCAAAAAAATAGATTGGTGAGGTGGTTCCCTGCACTATCCTAAGAAACCAACAAAGAATGTAACCAGAGACACGCTAAACCACCAGAAGAGATCATCTTTTATTTCCATGTCAAGACAAAGCGGGTTCCAGTAATTGTTTTTATATCAATTATAGAGTTCCATAACAATTATTAAACAATCAAAGTTAAACTAAAGATGAACATGAAACATGAAGCGACATGAAGGTATGATGAATTGAGACACACATGAAGCTTTTAATTAAAATTGAAGAAAACTTTATTATAAAAATATATATGATTTGTGATTACTGATGAGAATAAGTTTTCCCTTTAAATGTCTACACTTGATTGTCTACTTCCATTAGATGAAAAATTGAAATCCATGGATCAATTTACGGGGACATATCGAACAACCGTTTTTATGGAGATGTGACCGATAGAGGTGAAGATGGCGTATCTCTGAATCTAGGAGGAGGAACTCGAAGCCCATCAGCATATTTTGAACTTTAAAATTACGAGCTTCCTAGTGGTGGAATAGCCATACAATGACGTAAGTCATCGAGATTGGAGGTACCAAGGGTTTTTGCTACGGAATCGGTGGGATTTTGGGTGTGTGAATTGCGGTGGCTTTATAGCATGGGGATGGGACAACAAAGGTAGGAAGAAGAACCATCTGAAGATTCTTTGGCTAATTAGTGGCCCGCAGTAATGACATGGAGAGTGGGAGCGTGAGGTGGGGGAGACGAAAGGTGGTGATTAATGGTCGGCGTTGTTCTAGGTTGTATAACTCGCCGGTTACGTTAAGGATGGCAGAGAGCGTGGTCTGGGAGGGTTTGAGCGGGGAAGAGGACAAACATGGCTTTAGGGTGGGAACATGAACTTTAGGGCTTGGGAAGATTTGGGGGCTTTGCTTGTAGTGATTTGGACCTTTAGGACATGTGGAGCAACAAACGGTTTGACCTTTTTTTGGAGGCCCGTGAATAAATTGTTGTAGGAAGGGAGCAACGTTCTCGCTGAAGGAGTAGGCAGCATGGTGATGTGTCACCTAAAGGAGGAAACAAAGATTTTTGAGGTGACACCCCTCATTTGCTTTAACAATAACGTATCTTCAAAACATCTCCTTTTAATTAATTGTTTAGTATTAACAATAACAAAACATATATTACATTATTGTATGAATCTTAACTAATATTATAAAAAAAACTATTAATAATAAATTAAATTCATACAAAGTAGAACTTGATAGATAGACAATTTTATTTTATGATTCATAAAAAATTTAAAATAAAAAGTAACAAAATGGAAACTATCTATTTTATATTCTAAACTAATATATATTTTATTTTCTCCAAAACTTCTGAACTAATGAAAAATTGACAAGTTTCCAAAAATGAAGTCTCTTGTCGACCAATCCATTACCGTCATCGAGCATCTTGTTGATTCGGTTTTCAATCGAAGTTAGTTCTTCTCTCCTATTCAAGTTGCATTAATGAAATTTGGATTTAAAATCGAGGCTTAGGGTACAGTTGTAATTGGATATGAATGTTTAAATTGGTACGCACATTGGTGTTTCGATATTGTTTCTGGGATGGTTATTACATGATAGTGGTTGAATGTGGTGAATAGGCAGTAGATTCGCACCCGGAACCATTCAATTTGAACTCTTATGAAAGGAGAACTAAGTAGCGCTAGTAAAACTGTGGGCAAATGTGGATAATATATTGAGTTTTATGCATTGTTTTGGCAGGACACAATGAGCAAGTACGTGAGCATACATTTCAAATTCCAAGGTCGTATGTGTAGTGTAATATTGAAGACATCGGTGGAGGATATAACATTGTCAATGATAGAAGATAAAATTTATAAGAAACTATCGTTGGACGAAAGTAAAGTTAAATTGGAATTGAGCTACATCCCGCTGCTGGTTGGATGCAAGGAACAAATAACTATTTTTCAGATGATGAAGATTTGTTTTGTTTACCTAACTTCCATTGATAAAGAGAACTGTAAGTGTCTTTTGTTTGTGGAGGCGAGAAGTAGATCGGAACATGACGAGCAACTGTCGAGAGCAGGGAAAAGTTATTTTGTTATGAACTATGAAGAGTTAGAGCCAAATGTTGATGTAGGACCTAATGCCATCAATCTCTACGTAGGAGGAGATGAGCTAGCAAAACATAACAAAGTGTTAGAGGCGGAGAATGTTTAACATATTGTAGAGGCGGATACCGCTGTCGTAAAAGATGTGAATGTGGTTAGTTATTATGTTTAAGAGCCTCCTTTCGAAGAATCTAGTCAGGTTACAGAGAGAGAGCCATGGGAAGACGGATTGGGTATGAGTAAGCTTCAAGATTTTCTAGTAAGACGGTAGTTCAAGAGATAGTGGATAGAGCCGCATTTGAGAAATGCTTTAGTTATACACTTAAAAAGTCGGAACTCTCGAGATAGGTGGTAAAATATTCTCGATCAAATTGTTTGTGGGGTTTACAAGCTGCAAGGATTGGAAAGACAGAAATTTTCTCGATTAGAACGTACACGAATATGCATACATGTTGTCGGGCTAGTCAAAGTATGAGCAACGACAAGAGGAAACGATCAGCACAATATGTCACCACTCTTATGATGGAGGAATATCCTGGAGAAATGGAAACTCCAACTCCAAAAGTGATCATGATCTTGCGAAGAGAAAACTTGGTGTGGGTATATCATACATGAAAAAGTTGAGAGGGAAAAATCAGGTTGTTAGTGATTTGCGTGGTAATGCGGAAGAGAGCTACAAGATGTTGTTTAGCTATTTGTACATGGTAGAGTCTGTCAATCCGGGGACAAAGACAAGTGTTAAATTTGATGAGGAAGGAAAATTAAAGTACCTCTTCATAACTTTGGGAGCTTGCATTAAAGGGTTTCAATTAAGGAGGAAAGTAATAGTTGTGGATGCCACATTTCTGAAGAACGGATTTTGTGGTGTACTAGTTTTCACTACAGCTCTAGATCCCAATCGTCACCATTTTCCAATTGTCTTTGGTGTGTTCAATGGTGAGAATAGTGCCAATTGGACTTGGTTTTACGAGATGCTGAAAAGTATGGTACCAGACTCATCTGAATTGGTTTTTATGAGTAACATAAATGCAAGCCTCGTCGATGCTATAGCTAATGTGTTTCCACAGACTCACTATGGTCATTGTTTATGGCATCTATCCCAAAAATGTGAAAAGGCATGCTTCTAACGTCAACAAAGATGTGGTCGCATGGAGATTCATGGAGTTGAGTAGGCAGTACATGGTGGCTGGGTTCAACTCTGCTTATGAGTCTTTCAAGATAAGATATCCTTCGGCGGCGAAATATGTGGAGGAAAGTACTCGGAAAGAAAAATGGGCAAGAGTTTTTTTTCCAGGTGTCAGGTACAATTTGGACACTAGCAAAAGCGTTGAATCGTTGAATAGTGCATTTAGGAAGGAAAGAAAGTACTCCTTAATACCACTGATGGAAGAAATCGTGAAAAAGATTTCTAAGTGGTTTAATGAAAATCGGAAGGATGCAAGATCTGGAACGCCTGAAAACAATCTGGTGCCTTTCGTGGAGAACTACTTGCACAATACATGGATTGAAGTTGAGAGATTACCTGTGCGGGAGCTAAACACTTACGAGCTTGATTACGAGATCACCGATACAGATGGGAAAAATTATTTGGTGAAGTTGGCAGCAAAAATTTGTAGTTGCAAGGTATATGATTTCGAGAAGTATCCTTGTGTGCACGCACTTGCCGCGTTCATATATTTCAAAAAGTTTAATGAAGGTGTTGAGGGTCGTGGTAGTGATGTCCGTATAGAAATGCATGAGCTGGGCACGCCATATTACTGGACGGACCTTTGGGAAATGGATTACAACATGAAAATTTATTTAGCATCGGACAAGTTTTAATGAAATGTACCGGATCAAATCAAATGACTGCAGATCATACCCAAGAATCGCCCCAAGAAGAAGGGACGAAAAAGGCTAAGAGGTTTCCATCAGCTGGAGAACAGCGTACAAGGACGCAAAACAAACGGCGGGCAAGGCAAGCATTTTGTTTTTATTAGTTGTTATTTGGGATGTGTAGAAATGACACTGCGTAAAACTGAGTTATTTGCGTTGTAAAACTATCTTTCACGTGTTTTCTATTGTGTAGAACAATCGTAATTATATCGTAAAACTAGTTCTTTCTTTGGTGTTTTTTTCAAATTAAATTAGTATTACATATAATAAAACTTTGTTACCACAAGTTTACATTTTATTTTAATGCTTTAACATATAATTCTGAAAAATATTCCTGGTGAAAATAACATAAATTACAAAAGCATTATTCTTCGATATATTACCTTGTAATTTCATGAACACTTCTAAGGCGAAAACCAGCGTACAAATGGAAACTCAAAGAAATCTTGAATTCAAACAAAGTATTGCATAAAAATATCAGTATTCTCTGATAAAGGAAAATTAACATAAGTAAAACTACTAAAACAAATTTAAAGGTTAGATAGTACTAAAAAGAATGAAAAACATAAAAAGTATAACTATGATGAATTTTTGTAACACTAGTATCCTATGTATAACTATGGAAAATTTTGTTGGCGGGAATGTGAAATATTTATGGCGGCGTAACCTGTCAAATCACAAACTTTTTCACTTTTTCTTGTCTTTATTACACGAGATTCTCTCGAGACCTCAATTCTATCTCTTTCATTCTCATTCTCATCATTCTTACTCATCTCCTTCTCTCACTCTCACTTTCATCAAGTTTCTCTCTCTATCTCCCTCTCATCACGTCATGGAGGGGATGCCTGAGCCGGTCAATTACAAGGATCCATCTGAGGAGGAAAAGCACAACAAAAAGATGATGGAGTACTGGAGCATGACTGGGTTCGTTGTTGATGCCCAAAATGGGATTCTGAGCAGTTGCCCATGTGGGGACCAAATTATCCACAAAGTCTCACCTAAACTAAAGTACCCAGGAGATTTTGATACTTTTCCTGGGATGAAATACTTCACGTGCAAGAACTTCAAGGTAATTCCGATTTTCATTGCATTCGTCAAAGTAGAAATGGTAAAACTAGTCAGAACTACTTGATACGACTGAAACTTTGTGAACTTGATTTTCTTTGCAGAATGATGGCCTCCACTTTCGTCAACCATGGGTTTTCGGTGTCGAGAAAGAGGTTGAGCAATTAAAGAAGCGTATGGATGAGGTGGTTGAAGAGTTGGCAAAGCTTAAGGAGCATTTGAGGAGGATATGACTTTGTTTGTTTAGTAACAAATCAATTTATGTTTATTTCAGTTTATGTTTTGTTTATGACTTTGTTTATTTCAGTTTATGTTTTTGGTTTGTTAAGACTCTAATCTAATCTACTCTCATCTAATCTAATCTACTACATACATTGACCTCCATTGAAGTTCACCAAATTTACTAGTAAATAGACCATTTTAAGTTGTGCACAACATCAACAAAACAGAAAACATAAATTAAGCTCCCAACAACAACCAACAAAATAAACAAGTTCCCAATTTTATTAGCTTCGTTGATCCTTCTTTTTTTCCTTTCCGAGCTTCATTGACAAACACTTCAATTGGTGCCAACCTTTTATCCAAAATTTCAACCTTCTTCTCCACTCTGTTTAGTTGCTCTCCTATCTTCTTAAGGATTTTCATAATATCTCCCAGATCAGTGGAAGTGGAACCTTCAGTTGGAGGTTGAGCTGCTTGTTCTACCTTTTTGTCTTTTGTTCTCGGGAGGCAACATCTTGTTTGTACATGTCTTCATAAAAGACCTTCAACCCTTCTCCGAGATGCTTAACCCAACTGTTGACAGCAAGACATGTCTCATCAACATCGTTATCCTCTTCCACGATTTCAAGCAGGAAAGCTTCTTCTGCATTCGTTTTGGTGTGCAGAATGCTTCCAATGTCCTGTGAATGTCAAATCATAATGTTATAGAAAATTTCCAAAAATTCATCGAATAGTTATAACCAATACTTACCTTAGTTGTGTCCAGCTCCTCATATATTCTTGAAAGAGGAAACCTTTTCATTTCACTTAGTTTGAAAATGTTGACTTGCACATCGTCAGACAGTTCACATCAACGGTAACAAGAGGTTCTCTGAACTTAATTCCCAACTGTGAAATTGCCTCGAAAGCAAGAAGCTACAAAACGCACATTTTCTTAAGTGGTCAACAATAAACAATAATAACAATGTCGTAGTGCTCTTTTACTTACCTCCAGTGGAATACAAAACCTGGAAGAGGCCATAAATCCTTCTCCTTCACCTAACTTTTAAAATGATTCAGGGTGTGAGAGATCTCCTTCAACATGTAATCATAGGAGTATCTCCCCCACGGAAAGGTCTTGCAGAACTCAAGATCAGTCACTGCTCTTTGGAAAAGATTCAAAACATTTTTTGCACCATCTCCACTCTTGGTTTGCACGCAAACCACACTTGCTAAGAAGTACAGGACCGAAATCTTCAACATGTCTATATAGGGTCCCATTCCCTCTAGCTTCGTTTTCACATCCTCCAACCTTATTGTTCCCTTGAAATGCCGCTTCATAAAATTTGTACTACCCATCTCCTCGGACCCGATAGGATAGTTGCGGCAGTATAGTCCTGATATCAATGCGTGTTCCCTCAGACCATATTGGATGGGAACGCCATTGACGATGAACCACACTTCTTTTCGCTTGGAGATTTCGGCAGTCCGCAACAACAACATCCACATCCCCTGAACCTTGTGGTTTTTTGTCTATTTTCATGTGGAACAAGTGTTTGAATTGAGGATACTCCTCAAACCACCTTCTCTCCGACAGACTGAGCTTTGGGTTTAGATTCGCAAGAGTGTCAATAGCTTCTGTTATGAAACACCTTGTCCCCAGCTTTATTTGTTTCTTGTACTCGTTGGCAAGAAGTACATTCGAGCTGGTTTGATTGCCATAGAATCCTCCTGCAAGTTAGATACAGTTCTACCTCAGTTATATCAGTAATAAATCAACACTCCAATACAGTTCTACCCCATGTAACATATAGTTCTACCCCAGCTATTAGAAATTCCTCACTACTTCTACCCTAATATTACGCATACTTTACTCAATATCCCCTACTACTACTACCCACTTGTTCCTCCCGAGACAAAATGTAACTGGCATCAAAATCTACGAATCAAAATCAATTGCTAATTGGTTACCTGGAAATGTTATGGATTGATACTAGGAATTATTGCAAACTGATCCCTCTCCTCCTCTCCTACATATTCACTTTCTCCATCATCTACTGCTTCCTCTTCATTGTTTGCATCTTTCTCTTCCTCTCCATCATTTACTGCTTCCTCTCCATCATTTACTGCTTCGTCTCCATTGTTTGCATCCTCCTTTTCTTCATTCTCACGATCTGCTAGTTCCTCTTCATTGTTTGCGTTAAGAAATTCTTCATCCTCGTCTTCGTTTTTGTCCTTGTTTGCATCCTTGTCTCCGCCGTCAATTGAGGCAGCCTCCTCACCTTCGTTGTCTACATCATCGTTTATCGGTGCCGCAACCTCCACCGAAGCTTCCACTAGCACGTTTATCGGCGCCGCCGCTGACTCATCTCTACTCGATTTCATCGCTCCATCGACCGGATTCGACGCCTCCGTCGTCTCCGTCGGCTCTACAATCTTCACAGCGGCAGTAGTCTTCGCCGACTTCGCCTTCTTCGACTTCTTCTCCTCTTCTTTCATCGGAGTCACTTTACTCTTTCCCACTTCCTCCTTCACGATTACCTTCTCCGTTTCTTCCTTCTCTTTCTTCGAGCCCCGCTTCGTTTCCACCATTTTTACGGATTTGATAAGCAAGCTTTCTCGACAAATTGATTCTTCGTTTCCCTATTTTCACTTCGAAGAAGAGACAATTGATGATAATGTTCAAAGCGACGATTTTGAATTCAAATTCAATTTAGGGGTTTGATTTTGGAGGAATTATGTTGTTTTAATTTCTCTTCTAAAAAAATATAAATAAATCGGGTTGGATCCATTTTTCGGGTCGGATGGATAAAACACTGGTAGAGATTGTAATTTCCACAACTTAGTTTGAGTTTAAATGTAACTCACTCTTTTTTCGAATTAAAAATAAATGATTATAAATTATTTTTTTTTGGAACTTTTAAGTTTAGATGTTAAGAGATAGGGGCATATAAGGTGATTCCTCCAATTAAAAGATGAAAAATGAAAAAGTGAATCTCTCGATTAGAGATTTGAGTCTCTCGATTAGAGATTTGAGTCTTTCAAATGAAAGACTCTTTTTTAATTATTTTCTTGGTAAGAGACTCTCATGAGAAAGGCTCATCGTGGATACTCTAAGAAGACAGAGATTACTGTAAGAAGACAAAGATTAGAAGTGGGTAGTATCCCGGCCAGTAAAAGCAGTGTGCCTGTCTTCACTTTCAGGACCATGTCGAGAATGACAAGTTTTTATAATGTACTTGATAAAATAATAAAAAGATGAGCAACAACATTTTACTTCCATATATATACAATTTCATCTTTGTGAAACAACACGATCATGTAATGCAGTATTGAAGTGCAAGCTACAGTCAACTGCTTGCCCGTCGTTGTCTCGACGTGCAAGCTACTAGACTCATTCCACTGAACAGTCCAATGCGCGATTTAAAATACCTTGATCGGCTTCTACTTCTTGAGGCGATGCTGGGTGCCATGATCTGGCTGTTCAACTGTGGGAATTCGATTACGTTTTCTAGCAAGCTTCTAGCAGCATCATCGTTTGATTCTTGCTCTTCTGTTTCGACAACGTCTGCATTCACGGAAAGTGTAGGCCTAACTGTTCTTAACCAGTCTGCGCACCCGCCCATCACTCCTCTACACTTCTTGATTTTCACTTTGGTCAAGGCAGGGCATCCGTTTGCAAGGTTTTCGATTCCCAGATCAGAAATAGGGCAATTCTTGATACATAGTTTCCTTAAAGTTGGGCATTTCGCAGCAATGCAAGAAAGCTCAGGGTCACCAAACGTATCACAACCGCAAAGCGCTAATCTTTCAAGATTTGGACATTTTGAAACCAACATTCCTAGGCTTAGCGTTGTCGGATTCATTCCGATTAGAACCAATTCCTGTAACTGAGTGCAAAACCTAGCCACAGCCACGAGTCCTTCATCTCCAATCAGATTCGCTTTCCATCCATCGATGTGAAGCTTTCTCAAGTGCTTACATTTCTCTGCAATTGCAGCTAATCCAAAGTTTGAGCATTCAGGTGTCTTCACAAGGTGCAAAATCTCGAGGCTTGAGCAATTAGAGATTGCAGATAAAGCTAAATCGCTCACTTGCATCCTTTCCAGATGAATCTCCACTATACCAATGTCCTTAACCGCCATCTCCCGAAGAATCCTATCCCAATCGCCGGAACACCTGAAAAGCTTAAGAGATCTGAGATTCTTAGCGCCTACGATCACCGGACCAAAGCACTGACCGTTGTAAAGCTCCTTCAAGCAGATCGACTTAAGAGACGAAGCGGCTGCCCCTGGACCAATTGACTCCGGAGCTTTGTCAGAGAAGCCACGGAGACGCTTGACCGATAATTCCTCGAGGTAAGAGCAGTGATCGAGCACCGCCTTCACGCCTTTAGCTCCAAAATCACAAGATCCACAAGAGAATATCTTCAAATCCTTGCAGTTCTCAGCGAAAGCCGACATTCCGGCGTCGGTAAGCTCACGGCAGGCTCTCAGCTTGAGTCTCTTCAAATTCTGACACCGGAGAGAGATCTCGACGAGCGCGTCGTCGCCGATGCTCACCGATCTACGGTCGCATTTCAACGAGAGCTTCGTGACGGAGTTGAAACGAGAGAAGAGGGAAGGAATCGAGGTAAGCAGATCTGAGCGAGCATGGAGGGAGAGACGGGACCGGTTCTGTCCTTCGACGATCATCCACCGCCGACAGACAAGAGCACATCTATTCCGGTTCCCGGAATTTAACAACTGGAACACCAAAGCCAAGCACTCGTCTGGTAAACACGATGTGTAATCTGGTAAAACGTCAGATTCGTCGGCCTTCAGAGTAAACGATTTGCTTCCCCGACGACAAAGGGTGGAGTTTCCGGCGGCTGATGTTGACTGGCCCATCCACGAAAGTCTCTGGTGGATTCGAACGGTCGTCTACGGCCGAGGGGAGAATTTAGATTTGGTTTTGTCGGTATGTGAGATTGAGATTCAGCTTCGGTTTAAAGGAAGCTGTATGTCAGGCCCCATTCGGGTCGTGACACAAAGCAGTCCATCCGGAAGACACGAGGTCCTTTTATCAACACTTAGACGATTTTCTGTACTTCTCTCCCTTTGATAGTTTCTAGAATGTTCTAGAAGCTTCTAGAG
>OVAN01005782.1:0-22764 GCA_900406275.1 Anastatica hierochuntica | reverse complement strand
TCATGAGTTCCTACCTCAAAGCTTCGTACAAAAGCCAGGAAAAACACTTCTGTCTCTTTTTAACTCTTGAAAAACGTTCAAAAAGAAGAACGATAACTCTAATTCTAAAATATAGTTATCGAAAAAACAAAACCCTAGAATCTAGATAAATACGAAATAAACTACAATAATATTTCGCATTTATCTTATTCACTATATCTTCCAAAGTAAATATTCTTCAATATCCTCCAGCAGATACGATTCTCCGAATCTTCCTGATTCACCAAATCTTCCTTATCCTTATCCAAAATCCTGTTGTTGCTTCTGCTCCTGTCACATCGTCATTCGTCTCACTGTAACAAGTATTGTCACAAGTACTGTAACACGCACTGTGACAAGTACTGTAACAAATACTGTAACACGCACTGTAACACGTACTGTGACAAGTACTGTAACAAGTCTTGCGTCTTCATTATTGGATATAAAGTACGCGGAAATTGATTATAATTATATCGAATACTAGCAAAGTTTGTCTCGAGCTACCTAAATTTGCATCGATGTACCGTAAGATACAACCTTTGCCTTTTCTACCATGAAACACTGAAAACAACTCATCCTCTCTCTCTCTCCGCGATGCCTTGCATCACTTTCACAAGGTTTGCTACTTATAATCTTGTGCACTTTGAGATAAGATTTTGTTGTAATGTAAGACTTTATTGCAACAAAAATCTATTTACAAAAATGTGCTTAATTTTGAATCTTAAAAATCAAATGGATAAATTTTAAAAAATCCGAAGAATAGGAGGAAAGTGATTCCTTGCTTGCGTCGAAATGCTCAAATTTTATTTCATGAATTAGTATTTGTAAGTAAACATTAGACCTCTTAATTAAATTATTAAGCATGAAGTGATGTTTTAATTAATATGTGGTTGCAAAAAACAGAGGAAAGTGATTCCCAGCTTGATCATGTACCTTACGATAGGATTTTAGAAGTAACAAAAGTAGGCAAGGTGTATCAGACAAGTTAACAGGGTATATTAGTAACCGGTTCAATGAGGTTTTTTTTAATTAATTCCCTAATTGATACAAACAAATAAACTGATTTATGTTTAAATTTATATGCAAGGGCACATTTCCTAGTGATTTACAAGGGGAAAACGAATTCAAGGGCGAAGTTTAGCTCAAAGTTTTAATTCCTTAAGACAGACCGATGTTCTTTAACATTGTATTAGGGATAACTGTCCCACATCGGAAGTTGGAAGAGATCCTAACTAATATATAAGTGATATGGGCCTCTCCACTCATTGCCAATTGGTTTTAAGTTGGAAGCCCATGTAACTTAACATGGTATCAGAGCCCAGATCCGTACAATCCAACCCGATCCAATCGATCCGACCCAAAGTTGGTCCACTTGATCGTTGCCCGAAAATACCGAGATCTATGGCCGAGAGAGCCATCATCTCGAGGGGGCGTATTAGGGATAAGTGTCCCACATCGGAGATACACCAAGTATTCTTTACTAGAGATCAAAAAGTCAAAGTTAGGGGCTAATTGTTTTTAAAACTGTGAAAACTGTAAAGATTTTAATTTATTTAAAAACCTTAACAGCTTTTTCTCTCCAATCATATTTTTATTTTCCTAAAATTTTTCAAAACTCCTAAAATAACTCAGAGTCTTAACTTTTTCTTTTTGTTCATCTTTCGTGAATTTTTTCAAAAGTATAAACAATATGACTTTTATTATTTTTAAAGTCACAACCATAAAAGTAACATCAAAAATATTTAAAATTAATATTTTTTTAACTTCCTAAAGCAACAATGATCTCTTAGGGCATGTTTATTGCAAGAACCTCTTGGAAGTTCTTAAAAAAAAAAAAATATTAAAAACCCTTGTAAGATTATATTATTATTTTTGTTTTTAAGAATTCCCCAACGGGTCCTACATTAAACATGCTCTTAGTTTGGTTTTACACAATACTAAAACTTAAGAGTTTGTCACCTATAATCTCTCTAACACTTTTATAAAACTTTTTTTTCTCTTCTAGAATATTCTAATATGTTTGAAGAATCGAAACGAAATTTGCGGTTGTTTGAAGTCAATCGCACTTGTGAGCTTCGATCTTCATCATCTCGCTCTACTAAGCTTTGATTCGTAATAATGGTGAAGCAAAGGAAGAAACGACCGAATCGACTTCGTAAACCTGACGTTAATGTCACCGTGGTGATGAATCGAGCTAGATCTTCTTCACCAGCTACAGATGAGTTCACGATGACTTCAGAACATGTAGTTTCTAAAGCTTATGCTTCTATTTTTCGATTCTTCTATGGATCGCTTCTAAGATCACCAGATCTGCAATTTTTTAAGCTCGTTCTCATCCGATTCCGATCGTCGATTGATCCTGAAAATGTTTCATCTTATATGAGTGGATTATGTTCTAATAAAGAGATCCAACGGCGTGAATCTTCTTCGATTGCTATCAATCGAGTTTCTAAAGGATCTAATGATGATCTCTTACGATCTCAATCACATCAACTAGAAATAACTTTGGTTTCTCCTTCACGATACGATCTTGATGCTCTCGTATGCCTGAGGTTTCTGAACTCTCTTTCAAGGTATATCGCTTCTAGATGTATCAGTGTTGATGTTGTTATTGTATTGTGGAGATCGTCAGAACGTAGACTTGCTTCACAAGAGTTAGCGATCTGGTTAGGTTGTTTACAAGGATTTTTAGAATTTGGATTTGAAGACAGAGGTTTAGTATTGAGAACGTATATGTTGCTGGTTTCAAGAGAATGTTGCATAGATTGGAAGCTTCTCATTCATGACCTCTACCACAACTTTAGATTCAGATTCTTTAACTCTTTCACCTTATGGTGTGGTATCATTCACGGAGGGTGTACAGGTCCAAGAGGTACCTTTAGACATCATATACTTTCTACTAAGGGGGAGATCTTTGAGTTTGATGTTTATACATGCTTCTCAAACCTCTTTGTAGCTGATTGCTGTGGTCAACTTAAGATGAATTCTGATGACTTTTTTTGATGGATTGTATGCTATTGGTATTGTTGCTTTAGTGCAGCAATTAAAACTCTTTGTCAACATTGAAGCTTACTGTTCTGAAGCATGGTTGAGGTTGACAGTTCTTCATGGAACTTGTAGATTTAATGGTTTTTGTGCCACTACGATTGCTTTCATGGTTCTGCATCTCATTTTGTTTGTGAAGGCAGAAGCTAGTTGGTTTAAGGAATTGAGGTTCTATGTTCACGAGAGAATACTTTAGTTTCACTCTTGTGCTGGAGCACATATGAGATTAATGGAACAAAGTTCTCCAATACTTGAACTACAATTTCAGTTTCATTCATATGTTTCAGCATATATGAGACAAATGGAATAAAAGCCTTCTATCATTATTGATATGGAGTTGTTGATGCTTTCATGTTTACCAAAGAGGAATGGTTTAACCTTCAAATAGTTGGATTTTCATGTCAGAATTGATTCACAAAGTAGTGTTTCAAGACATGGAGCGTTTTGGTTTAGGTTGGCTACTTCGGATTGTAAAGTTGATGGTATATTTGCTGGACATGGATCATGTTTTACACAAGAGATGATTTTTTGGATGTTATGCTCCATCTCTGATCTACAGTGTAGCAACATAGAGACTTACAGTGCTGGTTTGTTTGCCTTGTGTGCAACACCAAAAATGTTGTTGATTCAGAGTCTTCTAACGGGCATCTCATCTGTCATTTGCTTTGGAGAAGAGTGTTGGGAGCTGCTTTTTTAGCCATGTTTATCTCAAGTTTTTCTTCAAAGGCATAATAGATACTATGTTGAAGAAGTGTTTGCAATGAATGCAACACACGAGTTGCTATTGAGGCTAAGTTTAGTTCTTATTCATTCTGGTTGGTTAACTTCAATTCTTGAGCTTCTCTATTGCTCATTACCGCGACCACCAGAGAATTTTCTGAGATATCTATTGCATATGGAAGTTCTCAAGTTCAAGAGCTTTTAAGTCCAAGATGCAAGACTCTTCCATCTTGAGGGGGAGTATTAACTATTATAATTTGGTTTGACATTTGATTATTGGTTTAGTGATAATCGGTTCATACCAAATAGATATAATTGTATATAAACACTATGTACATCAACGTTTTCATTGAACAGAAATAGAATCACAATTTCATATTCTCTCTCTCAATCTTCTTCTTCTTCATTGAGAGTATGTTGCTTGTTTCTGTTCCAAATCTCAACTTCTAATAAAAACACATATAACAAAAACTCTCTCAACAAAAAATCTAATCCTAGTTTTTCTTCACTTGTTTTTGGCTGACAAAGACTAACTCCTTAAGACGCTATTGTATGTTCAGCTCACCTAAATCCTCGTGTTAGCTTCATAATATTCTTTGCTATCATTGGTTGATTTGACCACATCCAATAATACCATCGTATCTTTTTGTTCGTTGCACGTTGATACACGAGCAGCTAAGTTCAGCTCAGCCTTGATTCCACTTGATGATACAAGTTCAGCTTTGTTCCACCAACTTCAGAATCCATCTCCCCCTTTTTGATTATCTTTGTCAATCCAAGCAAACATGTAACCAACAAACCAAACAGCCAATATCTCGAAGAAACATCACACCTAACACCAAAGATGCTCATAGATTCAAGATTTTAACACAGAATAAAAAAATTCCAATTCAACTTGACATGCCAAAATAAACACCATGTTCAAGATTAGTCTTAAAAACTTGAAAAGACACATGCTTATGCTTCAAGACACTCTAACATCCCAAAAACCAGAATTCCATTATATTAGCCAAGACCGGAAAATGACATCAAACCCTAGCTAGCTTAGCTCCTCCAGCTTGTATGATCTCTCTCTCTGCTATGCCTTTCATATATAGCTGGTTACTGTTTCGGTGAAACTAGATGTGAAGACTTATGACACAACAGATTCAGCCGGTGGTAATGATTCCAGAATATTACTAATTAACGTTTGCTACTTATAATCTTGTGCACATCCAGCCGTCGGATCAATAACGATATTTATACCCAGTCAAAGGATCAAATCAATGAAAAATACGTAAGGTATTTGTGTATCTTGATAATCTTCATCGTCACCATTTAATTTATTGTATATATCCATCAAATCAAAGTTCGTCATTGCCGGATCAGCATCGTATCTGTCGAGTCTTAAGTTACAAGTTTGGATCGTTCTTCGAACATGGTCGGTACGGTGATGTTTTTCACCATCATATTAATATCTTATTATATGAAGCGGAAAACGTTTTACGTGAGCTTGACAGGTCGGAACATGGTCGGAACGGTGACTTTTGTCACAATCATATAAATATTTTATCTAGCCTGAACCCATCTTATTTTGAATCTGACTTTTAAATTTGTAGTTTTTTTTGTTTTGCTCCAATCTTAACAGATATTGAACTTTAGTATTCATTTTGCTACGAAAATTTATGAATCTACATATTTGTCAGATTGAATCACCACGAATAACGAATTGAATCACCACAAATAACAGATCGAATCAAGTATCACGGAAAATAAAATACTTCCACACATTTGTTTTTTAAGTAAGAAAAAATTGTAAAATCATCTTCTAAATAATAAAATCTTATTCTTCCTAAATTTTCCATCACATCTAAAATATTGTCCTTTCTTTTCAACTGCGTGGTAGTGATAATGTTACAAAAACAAGAGAAAAAACAAATAAAAAACCATAGCAGCTCTGTTTCGGCGATCCCAACGACGACTTCCTCTGCACTCACGCCCCAGCTCTCTGGCTGCCCCATGGCGGCAATTGATGATGGAAAGGAGTCTGCTCCATCCTCCATCAATCTCTCAAATCTTCAATCTCTTTCAGTCTCTCAACCTCCCCGACCTACATGGGCCTCTGTCGCAAACTTTGCTCCTGAAATTTTTTCGAAAACATGATCTAACCTTATCAAACTCCGATGTTGATATTGCTTATGACATCCCTAATGATCTTCTTGGTGATCAGAATCATCTTTGGAAGAACTTCGTTATTGGTAGATTTCTCGATACGACACCCCATGTTACTAAAGTTCATGTAATTGTGAACAAAATTTGGAACTACAGTGGCAAGGCACGACGGATTGATGTTCATGTTGTCAACCCCACAACCATGAAGTTTAGGATCTCTGATCCGACAATAAGTAGTAAGATTCTACTAAGAGGTATGTGGAATATCGCAGATATTCCAATGGTGGTTTCCGAATGGAGCCCAACCGTGATGAATACTCAACCAACCCTGAAATCCATTCCTTTGAGGGTTGATTTTAAAAAGGTTCTGCAGTTTTACTATCAGAGAAAGGTTTGGGTTTCATAGCCAGCACGGTGGGTGATCCGAAGAAGATTTATCCTTCTACGCTCGAGTGTAGCTTCGACAAGGCACGATTGTGTGTTGATGTTAATCTCACTCAAGAGTTACCCGATAAGATCTTCTTGGACAATCGAAAGGGTTTTAAAGCTTCCATCGATGTCTCCTATCCTTGGTTGCCTCCTAGGTTCGCTAAACGTGATAAATGGGGGCATAAGGTGACAGTGTGCCTTCTAAACTCGGATAAGGATGAGGTTTTGGTCCAAAGGACTTTGTTGCTACAGGATTCAAAGAAGCATATATGGGTCCCTAAACAAGATCAGCATAATGTATTTTTTCAACTTAACCAATATATTTCTATTCCTGAGACTGAGAATGATGTGGCTCTTCACTCCCCTGTTGTTGAAGCTGCAATCATCTCCACACAAGTTTATGTTATGTGTTTGCATGTTTCTGCTCTCATCTCTTCTCTGAAGGTTTTCCTTTAAGAGAGGGATCTTGGTTCTAAAGAGAATGAATTTCAGTCACACTCTGAGGCTTTGGAACAATCAGGAAATCACCAAGCTGGGGGATGGACCACGATATCTCCCTCAAAACCTTCGAGGCAGGATGAGAGTCGGGTTCAAAATGTAGTTATGGATGCATCTCACATAATCTCTCCATTGTGTTTCTCAGTCATTCAAGTTGAGGAAACAAAGCAAGATCCCGAGGCTAGTGTTCCTGTTGCCGACGAAGTGGAAGAAGGTGAGTATGTCGAAGATTCTGCAGGTCTGGAAATTGGTTCGTCTTCTAGAGCCTCTTCAAGAGACTTGGCTGCCAAGAAATCAACTGAGGTTGCACTTCGTCCAGTTCTCCCTCGCCTTCTTAAGGGCATTAATCGCTATATTGAGGCTCCTTCTATTACTTCTGCCAAGGACGTTGTTTCTTCTCAGAAAAGTAAAACAGGAGCTCAGAAAAAGCATTAGTTTCTTTTTCTCATCAAATATGTGTTGGTTTAATAAAACCTGAAAACACAATGCGTTTAAATCTTGGATTTCTTCTTCGACTGTGTCATTTGGCTACCTGCTAGAAACTCGAGTTAGGGCTAAGAAGGCATATCGTATTTGTGCCTCGTGTCTTTCGGGCTGATCTCTAATGTCTAATTAAGATCATAGTCGTCTAGGTCGTATATGAGTTGTATGGAACGATGAGGTCAGGCTTTCTTTGGTTTTTAAATCTGCGTAAATGATCACTTGTTCTGTTTTGCCGATTCAGGGTGGTGAATTCTTTTAATCCTTTATCTATGCCTCCAATTTTGAAGCAGATTTTCGAAAGTTATGGACAAATTTACGTGATCATAGTGCTTCTCCTATGTTTCGCGGTAAGCCGTGGATTATTTTGGGAGATTTTAATGAGATTCTAGCGCTTGATGAGCACTCGGGGGTTGCTTCTTTTTCCACCGGTTTGGGAGATTTTCAGTCTGTGGTTTCGCAGTGCATTCTTATGGATTTGAGCTACAATGGTCCGAAATTTACTTGGTGGAATCATTGAGATGGTGATCCCATTAGTGAAAAGTTATATAAAGCGCTAATAAACGATAAATGGCTCACTTTTTTCCCGAGTTCTTATGTTGTTTTCGAACCAAGTGGGACGTCGGATCATTCTCATTGTATTGTTTCTCTTTTCGCTGAGCAGATAGTCCCTCAACGGCCCTTTAAATTTGTGAATGCTCTTACTTCTCTGAGTGAGTTTCTCCCGGTAGTTAGTGAAGCTTGGAATGGTATTGATCCTCTCTTTGTTTCTCGTACGGCTTTGTATCGACTCTCAAAGAAGCTAAAGGGTTTGAAAAGTGTGCTCCGTGGGCTAAATAGGCGATCATTCTAGGAGAGCCAAGATTGCTTTTAACGTTCTTTGTGCTATTCAAGGTGATGTGCTCTTAGACTCTTCGCCTCTGAATTTGCAGCGAGAAGCTGCGACTGCTACTACTTGGCACCATGTTGTTGCTTTGGAGGAAATTTTTTTGAAACACAAATCAAAAGTGCATTGGTTGAAGCTTGGAGACCAGAAAAACAAACTTTTCCATAAAGTTGCGCAAGCAAGAGTCTCTTGTAATGCAATTTGGTTGGTGAAGACCAGATTGGGTCAAGTCTTAATGACGAAGGATTAAATCAAAACTGAAGCAGAAGCTTGGTTTAAGGGATTCTTACAAGATTCTCCGTTGGACTATTCTGGTATTTCAATAGACGAGCTATGGGATATTGTTGATTTCAGGTGCACATCAGAGATTCAAAGCGCATTAATAGTGCCTGTGACAGATGAGGAAATTCGGTCGATTCTTTTTCACATGCCATCGAATAAATCTCCTGGACCAAACAATTTCACTAAGGAGTTTTTATGGCTGCCTGGCCTGCGATCAAATTCGATTTTGTTGTTGCGGTTCGATCCTTTTTCAAGAATGACTACTTGCCAAAAGGAGTTAATTCAACTATCTTAGCTCTTATCCCAAAGTTTGAAAACCCAATGGAGATGAAGATTATCGACCAATTTCTTGCTGTAATATTCTTTATAAGGTTATCGCTAAGCTCCTTGTTAATCGTTTGAAGGTTGTTTTGCCTGATCTTATCATGTCGAACCAATCGACTTTTGTTAAAGATCGTTTATTGCTAGAGAACTTACTCCTTGCTACAGAGCTTGTTTCTGGTTATCATAGGTCAGGTATCTCCCCTCGTGTGACTTTGAAAATTGATATCGCGAAAACGTTTGACACAGTTCAATGTGGGGTTGTCACAAATCTACTGAGGGCTATGGTTTTTCTATAGATATTTGTTTGGTGGATTAGTACATGTATTTCTACCGCCACTTTCTCCGTCCGTGTCAATTGTGAGCTCGCCGGTTTTTTTAATAGTTCACGTGGATTGCGTCAGGGGTGTGTTTTATCGCCTTACTTGTTTGTGATTTCGATGAACGTCGTATCTTCTCTGTTAGATCATTCTACTTTATCGGGTCACCTCGAGTACCATCCGCCGTATCATGATCTCAACTTAACTCACCTTTCTTTTGCGGACGACATTCTGGTTTTTACGGATGGAACGGTTGAATCAATTCAAAAGATTATGGATATATTTGAACACTTTGCAAGGCTTTCAGGCTTAAGGATTAATGTCGCAAAATCCACTATCTTTTTTTGGCGAGTGTTACTTACGTTACATTAATCATGTTCAGAACAATTTCGGTTTCGTAATGGGGGAGCTACCAGTGCGCTATTTGGGTTTACCGCTAACAACAAAGTGTATTTCTTCTAGAGATTACTCACCTTTGATCGAAAGATGTGGTCTTCGCGGTTTCTCTCTTTTGGTGGTTGACTTCAACTTTTATCATCGATGATATCGAGTATTACTCAATTTTGGAGTTCGACGTATAACTTACCCCGTCAGTGTATATAAGAAATTTACAAAATGTGTGTTGATTTCCTTTGGTCCGGTTCGGAACTCAAATCAAAGCGAGCAAAAGTGGCTTGGTCGGATGTTTTTCGGCCATTATCATAGGGAGGTTTAGGTTTGCGGTCTATGAGGACCTTGCTTTTGGTGAATAGTGTCTTTAGAGACCTTGCTTTTGGTGAATTGAGTGAAGTATTATCTTATCCGTGAGGGATCTTTATGGACAGCTCGTGATGATTATGGTTCTTGGGCTTGGCGTAAGCTGTTAAAGCTTCGTGATTTAGCTCAATCTTTCTTGAGGTTGGAGGTTGGAAATGGGCAAGCAGCCTCCTTCTGGTATGATGTGTGGCATCCCATTTTACGACTAGTTGATTTGGTTGGATTTTGTGGCTTTCGAGCCTTACGTCTTCCTTCCTCTATTTCAATGGCAAATGCAGCCACTGGCAGTTGGTCTTTTTGGAGTCAGCGCCTCCCTTCACTATAGCTGCTAGTTCATGCTCTTCAAAACTCCCCAGCTATATACGCGGCGATGACCTCGACCGAGTAATTCAACACTATCAGCTGGAACATCATTCGTCGAATTGGTTCTATCTGAGGCAATGCAGCTCCTGGCAGCCCTCTTGGACCTGATTTATTTCTCTGGAAATGCAGAGAGGGAGAGTTTAGACCTTGCTTTTCTGCCAAGCAAACGTATGAGCTGCTCCGTCTATCCTCTATACCTCATCTTTGGACGGAAGCTGTATGGTTTAATAAAGCGACACCTAGACATGCTTTTGTCACCTGGTTAGCTTATCTTAATCGACTTTCTACAGGAGACCGTATGTTGACTTGAAACAACCACATCTCAGCAACATGTGTTCTCTATAACGCTTTACTGGAAAGTAGAGACCACCTCTTTTTCTCATGTCCTTTCTCTTCCACTGTTTGGACAGAAACAACAAAGGGATTTTTTTTTGTCGGGTTTTAGGGCATCTCGATTGGAGAACCTTGCTAAAGGTTCTTAAATTTTTTTTTTGTCAGATTTTTTTTTTTTAAAAAATAATAAATTCTGACCAATTGCGGGCTGCCACGTGTCGTGGGGTCCGCAGTGTAAGAGTTTGCTCTTATTTAGTAGTTTTAAGAGCCAACTCTTACGTGGAGTCCGCGTTTTAGGAGCTAAGAACCCTCCAAAAGTTCTCCAATGGAGATGGTCTTAGTAGTTCTTGGATTTTCATCACGGCAAAGCTTGCCCCTACTCGGGTGGGAGACGAAAATCAATTCTTGTTGCGGCTTGCCTTTCAATGTATAATTCATCTTCTATGGATGGAGGCGTCAAGGTAAGCAATCATCATCTTCCGCTACTTTGATCAGCTTGATTGACAGGAGTGTTCGGAATAAGCTTTTGTCTCTACATCGACAAGGTGACTCTTCTGAAGACAAAGGCCTTATAAGGTGGTTTGCTACTAAGCCATAGTTTATTCAAATTTTTTCAGCTTGTTTTTTCTGTTAGCTTTAGTGGTTTTAACGTTTTCTTGATTCGTTTACACTATTCGAACAAGTAACACTAGTTGTAAAAAAATTTTTGTTGGAATAAAGTATTGCATTGCAACAAAAAAAAATGTTACAAACTAGACCCGTCGCTGCGAGCAACACGGTAGAATTTGTGTCTGATCACTACCATTGATATTATCATTGTGACTGCAAAAAAAAAAAAAACTTTGTTAATCACTACTTTGTTGTGAAACAAAGATATTTCTCTTTTGTGTTGTTCATTTACTCAGAAAGAAACAGAGACCTTCACTGTTTGCTTCTTTGTGAAACAATTTTCTTTGGTTCATTAAATAGAAACAAACCAATCAACAAGAAAACATAGTGGTAGTACAAAATAATTCTTCATGTAATCTAATGAGCCGTCGGGTTAACATCCGTACCAAAAGCCACACTCACTTCTATTGAACTCATGGAGTCAATGTGCCGACTCGATTCTCTTCTTGAATTTTCTGATACCAGACACTCGTTTAATTCAATAACAACTTGAGACATTGTCGGTCTGCTTGTTGAAGAAGGATTCAGACAACACATTGCTAACTCAACGGCTTTCCAAACAGAACCAGAGTCATATTCTCCGTTGAGGCTTGGATCCATAATGTTTTGGATATCTCCTTTTATCAACATTACTCCCACCCATTCTGCTATATGCGGCTTTTCACGGCTTTGATCAATCACTGGTCGGTTTGTGATGATCTCCAACAATACAACTCCAAAACTATAAACATCGCTCTTCTCTCTCAACCAATGTGTTCGATAATATCTAAAAAAAATATATGATACAATTGATCAAGTTTCTTTGAGGAAAGAATAATATTTTAAGCAGTAATACTTACTCAGGGTCTAGATATCCAGGAGTTCCAGCAACAACGGTTGACATATGAGTTTCACCTTCCACCGAAAATGACTTGGAAAGACCGAAATCGGCAAGTTTCGCTTCAAAATTTTCATTCAACAATATATTTGTGGTTTTCACGTCTCTATGAACCATTGGTGGTTTGCATCCATTATGCAAATATTCAAGTCCTACGCCACACAAATCGCTTTTAATAAGGTTCTTGAAAATGGTAGCTAATCAACCATAGATGTAAAAACTAGAAGGATGAAATTTAAACTAATTAACCTTGTGCAGATTCGACGAGTATTTTCAGTCTAGTTCCCCAATTCAAATTAAAGTGGTTACGTGTTCCTGTTATTTCAAAGAAAAGGTTGATGTCAAACTCTTGTGTTACCTCTTTAGATTTGAAACAATAACATTCGATTGGTTATTTTTCTTTACCTGACATATGCTCTTTTAAATCTCCATTAGCCATGTATTCATAAATAAGAGCCAAGTTCTCTCCTTCATCGCAATATCCAACAAGACCAACCAAATTCTTGTGGTGAACTCTAAGAAGAAGTTCTACCTAAACACCATGATTCACTAGTTCAAGCGTTAAATCATTGATGTTTTTTTCATTAGCCATGATGATATCAAGATGAGAAATTACCTCAGCTTTGAATTGTTTATATCCTTGAGATGAAGATTGAGAAATTATCTTAACAGCTACTGGTTCTGTACCGTTAACGAAACCATGATAAACGACTCCAAACCCTCCTTTACCAAGGACTCTTTGGAAGTTATTTGTCATTGTTATAACTTCTGAGTAAGTAAACCTTTTATTCTTTGTCACCATTGATGCTTGCATATACATCGCGGGTGGACCTAAATTATACAATGCAAAAGTTTAGTTTAAGTTTGATATGTATGCACCTAAAAGAACAAACTATTGAGCTTATTTAGTAATACCTTCCAATTTTGATGCCTTTTTCTTTATGAGAATAAGGAACATGACAAATGCACCAACAAGAATAGCTATTGAAGCAATTGATGCAACCACTGGTACAATGATACTCTTTTTCTTATGTCCATCCTCTCCTTTGTTCTCACATGAACTAGTTGTGCAAAGAAGATAAGGGTTGTTGTCCACACTACACAATGTGGGTGATGTTAAAGTAGTTTACGTTAAACGTGATACCAATCGAAAAACGAAAAGAAAAAGTTGTTTACTTTAACTTCATTCCTTTCTTCTTGAGAAGTGAAGGAGGAACCGAGCCAGTGAAATTATTACCACTTAAGTTTCTGTCGACATAAAGAGTTAAAACATAAGCAACCATTTTTAGGAGAAAGCTTAACAAAAAGAACACAAAAGAGTCAAAATTGTAGTGTCTCATGCATGCATGTGAGACTTACATGACTAAGAGTGATTTTATATTTGCTAGAAAACTAGGTATCTCTCCAGTCAAATTGTTATTTGACAAGTCCCTACAATTAAAATAAGTGAAAGAACACATTATTATTCATTTCCAAATGTGAAAGAACTCATCAAACACACTTACAATTTTTGGAGGTGAGTAAGATTTTGAATGGTTTGTGTTATGATCCCAGTTAATCCACTTGAAGATAAGTCTCTGGAGACATAAAAAAACTGTGAGATATATAATTCGAATTCGACATAATGTAAAACTAAGATCAATTATTGAATTATTCATCTTACAAGGAAGTTATTGTTGGTGGTGTAGAAATATCCGAGTTATTGCAGCTTAGACCATCCCACAAAAATTGGTTAGGGACACATGGATCTCCTTGCCAACTAATTCTACTCAATTTATAAGTATCTTGAATACTTTTGATACTAGAAACTGCGATTTTTAAGCTTGATGATATCAAGAATTAACAGGAAAACGCAAGAAAGATATTTGTAAATAAGATAAAGAACATACCATCATCTCCATTTGTCTCCATTTGCGGGAAATCAATCACGGTGAAAGTCTCAAAAGCATTGAGTAGAGGCGGAAGAGTTGATTTAGTTGTTTTCACAAGTTGTAAAACGCATACTCCTCCATCGCATTGCTCGGGATTTAAGTCGACTAGTGTTTCGGTTTTCAACAACTTAGGACTATAAGGTCCATAAGTGTATATCCCATTAAGTGTTACATTATATTCTCTTGTATCATTGGCAGCTAGATTTTGAAGCTCTGCAAAGTGCATATACGAGTAAAATTGAGCAGTAGGAGGCTCAAAAAACCAAGAAACGTTGAAGGGATCCTTAGCGTTTAGGGGCGTTGCAGCCGCTGCCATTACACTCTTTGGTACTTCATAGAGAGTAGTGTTTACATTGAGATTCGTAGTTACTTGTCTCCATGAGTTCTCCCTGAACACCGGGTACCACTTACGATCATAGACATCATCGGGGTACCTATCAAAAACCTTGTGTTAATCCATATTATGAGTAATCTAATCTATGTCTTTCATTTCTAACGCTAAACTTTTGACATGTGAACTCTATATATAAAGAGCCGTCTCAAACTATTTTTAGGCCCGGTTCAAAAAATATATATTAAAAGTATATTTGATGATATAATATAACTTCTAAAATTTAGTAATCACATTTATGTATATTTACATTTTAATAGTGATTATAGGCCCTAAATTTATAACTTTTATTTTAAAAGTTAAATTTTAGGCCCTTAATTTATAAAGAATTTTTTTTTTTTGAGTTTGGACCATGTTCGATCACTCCACTCGCACATGCTAAAAGACGACCCTATATATATATAGTTACATCCCTTACCAATTTCTAAATATTAAAATAACTATTTTTTTAACATATTTTACCGCGTAAACACGGATCCTTATGTAGTATATATAAAAATGCGAAAGAAAATTCAAACAATGAATCGTGCAAAGGCATATGCTTATGAAATGTAAAAGTGTGTATCGGTTATACCTTATAGTAAGATCTGAGTTGCTAAAATAAACCCTAAATAAGTTCTTCAGTGAGCCGCTTTGAGTAACGTACAGATTTTTCTTCAATGGCCGTAGCTCCAAGATATTAATAAAAGGTATACTTCTTCCCGTCTTAACAAGGCACACTTGTAAAGAATTTGATTTCGTCACGTGGATAATCTCTTCAACAGTATCATTACTAGTTACCGTTGTCCACAAATTTGGACCGAAGTATAGGTCGAAATTCGGGTCGACATTAAGACCATCGTAATTTCCATATACGAATGTGGCCTTAATCAGATAGTTGGTGTCGTGGGTCACATTTAGACTGTAGCAGTTGCGTACTCCGTCTGGAAAATATCTCAATGTCAAACCCGGCTTAGGGTACTTCGTTTCAAATTCTTTGGCGATTCTACCGGTTCTGCCATTGTTGACTAAACCATCATCTGATGTATATGTTAAACCGGTTGAAAGTGTGTAAGGAGAGTCGACAGGGGATAACCCGCAATCCACACTAATGAAACCTAACAAGAAAATGGATAGAAAATAATCTTATACATACACTAAAAAGGTTAAAGAACACACATATTAATAAGAGAAGGCAAACTTGTACAAACCGGTTTGGTTTTGAGCTTGAACAATATGAAGTATCAGCCAAAATATTGCAATGAACGAAAAACATATTTTCATTTTTCTCCTTACTTTTCAAGTGAGAGAGCTTTTCTTAGAGAGCAAAGATATGCTTTAATGCATATGAGTCTATGATTATATGAGCCACTAACGTCCTACGTCAATCCCTTGGTTATAAATTTGAAAACTGAACTAACAAATTATTCAATAAACTTTTTTTTCACGGTGCAAAATGATTCGATAAAACAAATTGAGAGAAAATGACAAAAGAGTGCATTAGGGTCAAAAGCTTTCATTATCATGTCCTCTGGAATAACCACAAAACCGTTGACTTAGTCAACTAAAACAAAAATGCTAGAGTTGACGTGGAAAACAAAAAAACGAGGAAAAATTATCAGACAAGAGACTCCAACAACCTTGTAATGAATTTTTTTGATCGTCTTAATTATTACTATTATCGTTATAAATTTTGTGAAACAGTTACAAAGATAATATTTTATCGGACAAATTTTTCTGTTCTATTTGCTAGCATGAGGAACGGTCATCGCTTGCATTACGCTGAAGACTTCCTATAAGTCTACATTCATTAATCTGCAATAAATTGCGAAAATCTTCGGAGAATCGATCTCTTGACCTCTTGATAAAGAAATAATAATTAATCCTTGATTGATCACTTGATCAAAGAAGTTTCCAGCTAAACAATAATGAATCTTACTTAGTCACTGAATCTGACTTTCGGGTAGCATTTCATTGGTTGATCTGTCTTTCGGTCTTTGTCGACGTTGTAGACGAAGTTTACTAGTTGGATCTCCACCTTTAAAAGTCAGCGACAGTGGACTTTGTTTATCAAGAATTTTAATGTGCATGCCAATTGCAAAAGCGACCTCTAACTATATATTCTCGATAACCGTTGATTTTTTACTTACAGAATTCGAAACCGAGTAGTTTTTATCATGCTAATAAAGTATCATGTGGTTAAATTAATATTTCTGCCTCCTATATAAATGGAATTACGAGTAGGACATGTAGCATATATTTGATCTCTATTGTACATACGTGATTCATTTCATTCGGATTGGTTCGTCAAACTTACGCTCCTAAAATATATCTAGTGAATTTTCACATACAATGTTTAAATTTTGGATGTATAGATTCACAGAATATTTTTGCTAAGAATTTTTTATGAATGCAGGGTATCCAAAAGTTTGTCTTTCGATTCTTCTACAACAACTTATCGTGTTCGAAGTACATACACAGACGATTTTGTATGCTTTATGTATATCGAACATTCATATATTAACATCTTCAAAACATATTGAGAAATAGTCTAACTATATATCTGTTGGAAAAATAGTCGGACTATATTGAGAAATAGTCTGACTATATATCTGCTAAGAAAATAGTCGAACTATATATCCGTTGGAAGCAAATAAATGAGTTGTCTCCAACTTTCGCTTTTTTTGAATTTTGAATTTGAATTGTCTTTTTCCTTTAGTTATTCTATTTAAGAATACATAATTGTAATGTTTTAGTGATATGGAATAATATACAAAACTTGTTCCAAGTCTTACTCTCTTATTCTCTCTCAAACATGGTGACATTCTCCTCCCTTCTCATCTCATTCTCATGATTCCTATACTAAAATCATTCTTAATTCTTACATGGTATCAGAGCATTGAGCTCAACTCTCTCTCTAATTCTACTCAAAATACACTCAATTTCTACTTTAATTTCCGCAAAATACCTCCTTGATTTTTTGTTTCTAGCTAAACCTCTCTTTCTTCAAAATTCTTCATTTTTAAACACTTTAGCTCAAGAAGCTACGAAAAGTTCCAAGCAAGTAATGATTCTGGTGACCCTTAAGGGCTCTAATTACCTTCTTTGGTTAAGGTTAACCAAAGCAAATCTAAGTGGAAGAGGTCTTTAAAAGTATGTTGAAGAAGAAGCAACTCCAAAGACAACCACTCAAAGAAAAAATGGAGAAGAAAAAGCCATAGAAGAGGCATCAAAATGGAGTCAAGAATACCAAATGGTGTTGTACATCATCCAAAACTTACTAGATGTGTTTATTCTTGAGGCATACTCCTATTTTGAAACTTTAAAAGAGTTATGGGAAACACTAAAGAAGGTTTATGGTAAGGTTTCAAACATTAGTCGAGTTTTTGAAGTTAAAAGGGTCATCAACAACCTTAGCCAAGAAGGTATAGAGTTCAAAAAACACTTTGGGAAGTTTAGATCGCTTTGGGCCGAACTTGAAATGCTTAGACCAAGCACAACCGACCATTCTATCCTCAATGAAAGAAGAGAACAAGACAAGGTGTTTGCTCTTCTTTTGACCTTGAATTCAAACTACAATGATCTCATCAAGCATATCCTTAGAGCGGGCAAGCTCCCAACTCTTGAAGAAGCTTGTGCTCAAGTTCAAAAGGAAGAAGGATTTCTAGAACTATTTGAAGGAAAAAGGGAATTAGCATTAGCTAATAATTAAAGCTCAAGGAGGCTACGGTCAAGGGTCTAAGCAAGGAGATGGCAACGACTATACCTCTAAGAAATGCGAGCATTATAAAATAATGGGGCATACTAAGAATGGTCTTTGGATTCTCTATCTTTATCTCAAGCCAAAAGGAGTCGGATATAGGAATAAGCACCACCAAAAAGCCAACTTCTCAAACAAGTCTAGTGAAGGGCCGAGTGGAGCCTCTTCTCATGCTAAGGAGGAGGAGCCTATTAAACCTTTGGAGAACACACAAGCTGAATTTGTGAGGAGATCCGAAATTGATGCTCTCATTAAGGCCCTCAAAGAGTCTAACGGTAAAGTATTTGGTAAATCTCTTTTTGCTTCAAGTACTTTTAAACCTTTAATAGTAGATTCCAGGGCATCTCATCACATGATTAGTGATTCTAATATCATTAGAGATAGCAAATCGGCACTAGGAAATGTGATAGTTGCAAATGGACAAGGAGTTCATATTAAAGGTGAAGGAATGCTTCAGTTGTTTAATAAAGAATCTAAGGCCTTATATTTACCTAGTTTCACCTCTAACTTGCTCTCGGTTAACAAGATCACAAAGGACCATAAATGCAATGTTATTTTTAGTCTAATCATTTCAAACTTCAGGATATTGAGACAAGCAATGTGTTCGGCCAAGGGACCATCAAGGAAGGCTTGTATTTACTTGAAGATACCAAGTCTCCAACTGATCTATCTTTTGCATTTAAATCAATTTCTAGCCTAAGTTATGATGGACTATGGCATGCTAGACGAAGGCATCCTCATGCTCGTGCTTTAGAACTCATGTTACCTAGTAATTCTTTTAAGAATCATGATTGTGAAGATTGTATTCTCGGTAAACATTGTAGAACCATTTTTCCTAAGTCTTCAACAATTTATGATAATTGCTTTGATCTCATACACTCGAATGTTTGGACAGCCTCATATTTCTCTAGAGAAAATCATATGTATTTTGTCACATTCATAGATGAGAAATCAAAGTATACTTGGTTAACATTGATGCAAACTAAAGACAGAGTCTTACAAGCATTTATAAATTTTCAAAACTATCTGGCTAACCATTTTTATGGCAAGATTAAAATTCTTAGATCGGACAATGATGGGGAATATATAAGCAATCAATTCAAGGCTCATCTCAACAAACATGGCATTCTCCATCAAACAAGTTGTCCATATACCCCCTTAACAAAATGGGGGTAGCCAAAAGGAAGAATATACACCTTATGGAAGTGGCTCGGAGCATGATGTTTCGTACAAATGTTCTAAATAAATTTAGGGGAGATGCGGTGGTAGCGACATGTTATCTCATCAATAGAACACCTACAAAGATTCTTCATGACATCTCTCCATGTGAGGTACTAAACAAAACTAAACCAACAATTAATCATTTACGTGAGTTTGGGTGTGTTTGTTTTCTTTTAGTTCCAGAAGAATTAAGAAACAAACTTGAGGCCAAGAGTACCAAGACAATGTTCGTTGGCTATTCAATCACTCAAAAAGGATACAAATGTTATGTTCCGTAGGGAAAGAAAATGATGGTGTCAAGAGATGTCCACTTCATTGAATCAAAGGTATATTTTGAAGAAAAAGATTGGGATAATTGGAAATACATCTCAAGCTCACCTTCGGATAGAGCAAATAATCTAAGGATGATCCTTTAAAATCTTGACATCACAAGTCTTGAGGTTCCTAGGAGAATCGAACCACAAGGAGAATCATCAAAGAAAAACATTCTCGTGGATCATGAAGGGGGAAACAATGATACATAACCAAATCGTGATCGAAGGGAAGTTCAAGAAGAGGAAACTGAGGATGAGGCTCAAGAACATCATGAGACCGAGGAAGAAGCTCAAGGACAAGAGGACCAATAGAGGTCCGAGGATGATGCTTAAGAGGTCCAAGAAGGTCAAGTTCTACCCTTAAGGAGAAGGACAAGGATAAGAAAACCATCAAAGTGGGTAGACACAAGGGTGTATTACAATCATGAGGCCGTGACTCATCCCATTCAAGCTACTTCTTCTCTAGTCGTGTATCCTCAAGAACATCAAGTCTTTATGGCCAACTTGGATGAGAAATACATACCAAGGACGTATGAAGAAGCCAAAGAGCACAAGGTTTGGAGAGATGCGGTTGGAAATGAGCACAAGGCTATGGATGCAAATGAAACGTGGTTTGAATCTAAATTACCAAAAGGAAAGAAAGTTGTGTCAAGTAAATGGGTTTTCACCATCAAATATAAGAGTGGTGGAACAATTGATAGGTACAAAGCAAGATTAGTGGCAAGAGGATTCACACAAGTATATGGAGAATACTACATAGATACATTTGCTCCCGTGGCAAAGCTTCATACAATCCGAATTATCCTTTCTCTTGCCATGAATCTAGAGTGGGATCTTTGGAAAATGGATATCAAGAATGCATTCTTACAAGGAGAGCTAGAAGATGAAGTATATATGCATCCTCCACCGGGTTTAGAGCATCTTGTCAAACCCGGAAATGTACTAAGACTCAAGAAGGCTATCTATGGACTTAAGCAATCTCCAAGGGTGTGGTACCACAAACTAAGCACTGCACTCAATGGTAGAGGTTTTAGAAGATCCGAGGCTGATCATACCTTGTTTACACTCCCAAATCTGAATGGTATTGTAGTAGTACTCATCTATGTGGATGACATAATCATTGCAGGAAGTGACAAAGAAGGTGTACACTCCACAAAGGTATACCTCAAATCAATATTTGATATTAAAGATTTAGGTGAACTAAAACACTTCCTAGGAATAGAAATATGCCAATCTAAATAGAGGCTATTTCTATCTCAAAGGAAGTACACACTTGATATGTTGTGTGAGATAGGTAAATTTGAAGGGGGAATAGCAAAAACACCTCTTGAAGATGGATACAAGACACCACGTGAGGGGGAGTTTGAGGATGAACCGTTTGAAGATGCAAAGCTATATAGAAGAATGGTCAGAGAGCTTATCTATCTCACTATCACAAGGTCGAATATATGTTTTGCCATGAATCAAGTGAGTCGATACATGCAAGCTCCAAAGATGCATCATTGGAAGATAGTGGAAAGAATCCTTAGTTACTTGAGTGGGTCTTCAGAACAAGGAGTATGGATGGGTTGTAACAAGAATACTGAGATAGTAGAATATTATGATGTAGATTGGGCCGTAGATAGGACTGATAGAAGATCTATTGCTGAAGCCGAGTATCGAGCTATGAGAAAACTCACGAATGAGCTGGTTTGGATTAAGATCTTACACAAGGATTTGGGTATAGAGCCATCAAGACCGATCATAATGCATTGTGATAATCAAGCCGCAATACATATAGCATCTAATTCGGTGTTACACGAAAGAACGGAGCACATAGAGGTAGATTGTCACAAGGTTCGGCAAATGGTTGAGCAAGTAGTCATATTGTCGTGCTATACAAGAAGTGAAGATCAATTGGCGGATATCTTCACCAAAGCTACAAGCAAGAAGATATGTGAGTCCATTTTTTCCAAGACTTAGACTCACTAACATTGGGATATGAAGACCTCTAACCATGAGGAATTGTTCTCTTTTTCCTAAATGAAGTTTTGTCCCAAAGGGTTTTCTCACTTAGTTTTTAATGAGGCAATGATTCATGGTTCCAATCTTAACTATAATAAGATCCTATAGTTAAGCTTGAGTGAGAGTATTGAGAAATAGTCTGATTATATATCTGTTGAAAAAAAGTCGAACTATATTGAGAAATAATCTGACTATATATACGTTGGAAAAATAGTTGGACTATATATCCGTTGGAAGCAAATAAATGAGTTGTCTCCTACTTTCACTTTTTTGAAATTTGAATTTGAATTGTCTTCTTCCTTTAGTTGTTTGATATATCTCGGTTTTTACTAACTTCTAATGGTGTTTTTGGTTTGTTTTTGAGATTCTTTGGAGTCTTTTGGTGTTCTTTGGTGTTTTTAAAGGTTTTAGGGTGCTTTGGAGAGAAATGAAGAAATTTAGACAAAAATAAACTTTTGAAGATGCAGAAATTTGCTGATGGATCAGAAGTTTAGCCTTATGTAAAAAGGTTCCCACCGTTGGATCGAGTTGAAATTTGGATACAAGATAGCCACGTGAGTTAGCTTTCATATGGAGGTGGTTTGAAGACAATCCAACGGTGCGATCAAAAGTTATGGCCGTTTTCGTAATCACATGTTGTCCAGTTTCGGGAATTTCCTTTTTTGCCCAAAAATTTCCAGATTTTGCAGAAAAGACCCTAAAACCTATGTAAATACTTTAGCACGAGGTGAGGAGACTGGATTTTTGACAGACTTTTTAGCTTTTGCTTTGTATACTTTTGGGGAGACGAATCTCAGACTCCGAAACCTTTGGAGAAGCTTTCTGAACCTCTTTTATCTTTTTAATTTCATCATGTCTTTCAATTCATCTATAATTTATGTTCCTTCCATTATGTCTGAGTATGTTAGGTTTTAGGGTTTTCAAAGGAATTGATGAGATTGAATGTTTAGGATTGCATGATAGGAAATCTCCTTCAGAATTCTTCACTTGGATTGTTCTTAATGCATGAACTTGAT